>JAVJGG010000008.1:33323055-33333135 GCA_035590195.1 Aviceda cuculoides
ACACACAGCTCCCCATTTCCAGCCTCTGCAAGTTAAACCTTATGGTTAGTGTTGGAAACCTTTTCCATAGCTGTGTGTGGAAGGCTTGTGGTAGCCTGTCAGTAATCCCAGTGCAAACGACAGTGGGCAAAAATGGTCTCCTAGGGTTAAACACAAACCTGCTGCATTATCTTTTAATTTTACACTGATATTTCTGTCAGACTTGGAGTAAGGAGTTTTGTTTCCATCTCCAAGGTGTTTCTTGTGAAGATATGCAAATGAATTGAGGTCAAAAGATAAAAAAATATTGCTTTGGGAGAGATGCTCCAGGTCACCCTTCCTCACACCATTCCTGTGGTGTTTTGGAGTGCATTTGATCTGGCATTGGACCAGAAATTCTCATTACCAATATCAGCACCCATCTCTACCACTGCCACTGATGTTGTTAGCAGCAGCCACTAATGGTGTTGCCCAAGGGATGAGTAACATATTTTAGAAGCTTTACCTTGTTATTCTGAACTCTAATATCCTTCTCTGCTATTGATATTAATTTTTTTCAGTAAAGTATAAACAGTTTCTGCAACTTTTTTATTCACCTAATAATTGAAAGATATGAACATGAAGGAGAGCTAGCAATGAGAACAGAAATGTACAGTTAACTAGCAGAAAAAAATGTCTCGGAACAAAAAATGTCCCTAAGATTCCCAGCTCCATGGAAAGGTGTCTCAAAGGATGTAGCAGAAAGACTAGGCAAAAGACTACAGTAACTGTTGCAGGGAACAGTCGGGTTCATTGCTGCCCATGGTCAATCCTGTGCAGAAGCCTGAAGTAGTTCCTAGACAGCCCATTTAGCAGCACCACCACTTGCAAGGCTGGCTAGCCCCTCGCTGGTGCATGCTGATGCCTGTTCTTCCACACCAAGCATGTGAGCAGCTCTGCTCCTGTGATTCCTGCTTGTGTCTCCCGACAGCCTACTTGTTCCCAGGCTTCAGTCGCTGCTCTCCCCAGAGTGCAGAAAAGTTACCTTTCCAGGTTATTTCTCCGCAAACTCACAAGAAGGTGGGTGTCGTGCCAGTCTGAGCTCCTTGAAGACAGCACTTAGGCAGTTACAAACTGTGACCTTAAATGCAGTCATGCCCACAGTCTGAGCAGAGTCTCCAAGACCACCTTCCCATCTCAGTCTTGACTCATGAGTCAGATATTTGCATAAATTGAATCACTCTGCCATTAGAGTCGGTGAAGAAACCCATGTGAAAAATTTCAGCTGACAGCTTTCCTTACAGGTACACATAAGGACCATGAGACGTATTACATTAACTGCGAAGGTGTGTACTCTTACTGTATTTTCTGGACCCGGAGCACACCAGGCATGTGTTACACATGCCTAGACTTGACAGGAGTGCTGGTCTCACCAATCTGCTGCAATCATATGTTTAACGCATTAATTAACGGATTATAATGAGAGCTGAAATTTGCTGTAGTGATTTCCACCAGGCAGCTCTGCAGCTAAACATCTCTTTTCCACATACATTGGCAGTGAATTTAAAGCTCAGCTAGGATTTTTTTACTTAATATCTGTGCCCAGTTGATTCTGTGTTGGCAAAGTAATTTGTAACGATGAGGTACTGTCTGAGGGCCGTTTAATAACCATGCTGCCCATCGTCTTTCATAAATACCTCTTGGTTGTTGATAACCCCAACCCTCTAGGCTTTTCTAAATCATTAGAGACTGGCTTACTCATTATAGCCTACAGGCCAAAAACCATGTTTCAAAGACTTAATTTCACTAAGTCTCAAGACAAACTTAGGTAAGTATTGCTTTCATTTGAATATTTAATTTGATTAAGCCACAATGATATGTTTTCTATTCCTGAGTCTGTGAAATGTGTTGTCTCAAGAACCACACATATACAGGCTGCATTCAAAATCTCCCCTCAGAAAAGCTGAGCTGCTGTGAGCCCTGCACTGGTTTCAGGTCACCACCTGAAATGGTGGTGGTGGGAGTGCTGGTCCTTCACCTCCTGCTGCTGTGGGTGCTGGCGAGGATGACACTGAAAGCTGAATTCAGCACATGTGGTTACTCTCAAAGGAGAGGGTGTTCAAACGGACACTGATCAGTAGACAGCATTGAGCCTCCTCTTCGAGGATGGGAGAGCAACTGCTGCAGCTTGGGCCACAGGGAACATGTGCGTGCGGTTAGGAAAGGGTTAAAGGGTTAAAGCACACCAGCTTTGACCACAGAGCCTGCAAAGGTGGAGCTTCAGCACTGAGATTCATTCCGGACTTACAAAAGGCAAGGGGAAAAAATGTTTGAGTTTGGAGGTAGAAAAAATAAGCCAGGAGCTACAGTCTACATTATAGGAGGATGAGAAGGACAAGAGGCAGGTACAAAGGAGGGACTGCAAGAATTTGCTTGAGAACCAGCTGAATTTTGCACTGTGAAATGTCATGTTAACCCAAAATATTCCAGAATTAGCAATTAAATAAAGATTTTTGCTTTACCAAAACAAGACAAACCCCCACCCCCTGTAACATGCTCATAACTAGACAGACTAAATAAATTGCTATGCTAGGAAGCCATAAAAAAAGCCTAATCCTTAATGGGTGTGCTAGATAAGAAGTGCTTCTCCATGTCTTCAGGCACTCTGAAAAGGCATTGGAATAATAGGCACTCCAAATGGTGCTGAGATAGCCCATATTGGGAAGAGGGGACCGGCTCCCTCCACCCCCAGCAAACACAAACATTTCTGTGTATATTCCAAAGCAACATTTGAAAAGGCTGCAGGAAAAATAACCGTGCCTTTAATTTACATAAGTGGAATTGGGTACTCTTTTCTAGAAAACCTGAGCTGACATTGTGAAATGCCCAGCAGTTTGCTGCTCTCTTTAAATTGGATATTTATTTGTTTTTTTATTAAGCGAACTATGTCCAAAGGGTTTACTTAAACATTTGTGTATTTAATTGGGCTAATTTTTTTCAAGCAAATGAATCCCTACAAAGAGGAGTCATTCTTCAGCTGAAGATAGCCTGCCAAGGACAACCCCATTTGTTGATTAAATTACATTCAATAGATGTAGCTGTTTTGCTAATGGGGATGGGGAGTAACCTCCATAAATACACAGAGAGACTGGTGCACCTGTAGAGGGGTCTGCTCTTTTCCAGCAATCTGTTTTTGCCATCACGAAAAAAAGCACAGTGATAGATTAGGGCTTTGACAAATGACCTCTGGCAAATCTTGTTGGGGGTTAAGGCCATGATAGGTCTCTGTCATGTTCCTCTGATTGTGGTTCCCAGCTCCCTGGTAGTTAGGGCCTGTGTGGAGCTCTGTATTGCAGCATGCCATCTCAGATCACAGATGGAGCAGAGTTCCCACCGAAACACCAGACTATGAACTGGAGCAGTCTTCTGCCGCTGTTCGTAGGGTGGTAACCCCTAGAAGTAGGGCAATATAAGTAAATGGGGACAAGAGAAAAAGAGGTATTTATGTTTTGACCCAACACAGTTGTTTGCTCAGTGACCAAGTCAAAGTCCTTAGCCTAATTTGGCCACAGGCAAATGCCCAAGGCAGAGATTGAAATTACAAACTAGCAGTGCTCAAAGTGACTGCCTTTTGCTTTTACCAAATGTCTGAGTGGATCAAAGTCATCTTAATCTCTTGTCACCACAGAAGCTGTTATTGTTATGCTGCATTTTTTACACCCTGGAGTTGCCTGTGGGCCCATTCAGGACAGCACGGATGTGGCACAGCAGTACAGAGCTGCTGACTGAAGGGTGTGAAAGCCAGTCAGATCACACAATCCAATGGTCTGCAAGAGGAATTAGCAGGCAATTTCCTAAAAGCAAGCATCTTTATAGCATATCATATAGCACACATTCAGTTTTTCTGGGCTAGAGGTACTAATACCGTTTTGTTTTCCTTACTAAATGTACCACACAAGAATAACAACTGAAAAATGAGGGGTTTAGCAGGAAATTCATTAAAGTGAGGGACCCTGCATTAAGGTGAGAGTATGCATTAAAGTGAAGACTACACCAGACATCTGCAAAAACTTCCACATTTCGCAAAACTTAAACTGTGGAGAAATCTTCTGAACTTGCATGCCTTTTTTAAAGGGCAATGCGAGTGTATACATGTGAATACATTAGTATTGGTTTTGAATGTCTAAAATCAATATGAGACTTCATTTTAGGCCATTGATTTCCCTAGATGTGCATGTAGAGACTGCTCAGTTGTTGCATGCTCATTTCTGTTGTGATGAGTGCAGAGGCAGCTAAATCCCACAGAAGGTCCCAGAGAGGACAGGGCATGCTCAGTTTAACTCACAGAATCAAGCCTCAGTTGACATCTGGTGAAAGAGCACTACAAGACCAATACCCAAGAGCCCGAACAGCAAAATGGTTATCTAAAGTAAGATTAAATTATCTAAACACAGATGACTCATGCCATTGTAGATCCCTAGGACACTTCACCTGGTCTCCAGCTGCCACTTCCCTACCACCAGACTTATGAAATGATATTATGTACTTACCTTACTAACCTGAAAGAGTGAAGACACTAAATTCAAGATAAACTCAAATTTTTAAGTTTAACTACTTGGAAAAAATTTTTTGTCTTCCTTTGAGGAAATATGGTATGTTTGGGCAGTCAGGACTCAGCCTGGATGATAAATGCCTCAGAATTTTTTTATGTCCTACCCCGTTTTGTGAGAGATTACTTTTTATGTTGTACATTTCCTACCTGGGACCTACATTTTTTTATTCTGCTGGTGATCATTTGTGCTAAAATGCATCCTACAAACATGACTTGGTGTTTGATGTATGTAACTACCTTCAGAGCTCATCTTCGAGTTTCATGATGCTTTTCTTTGCTATTAAAGGCAGTGAAATTCATAGGTCTGGCAGCAAGGGCTCACATGGCTCAGGTGTGGCAATCAGCACACCATGGCCTGCCTACCCACCTGGCAGCTGCTGCCACAGCCTGCCCGAAATGCATTCGACGCATGATTGAGTTCATGCCATCCTTATGAGGTTGGGAACTGTCTCCTGCTCTGTTTCTTCTGCAAGTCCTTCTAGATCTTCTCCAGTTGTTTCATGTACTCTGGCTGTCATGCTCCATCGCTACCTGTCACGCGCAGAGATATCCTAGATCTAGGGGCTCAGCAGCAGCAGCAAGCAAAGCAGATGGGCTCTAAATGCACACCTTTGCTTGCCCTCTGTGGCAGTCCATCCATCTGAACTGCTGTGAAAGGGCTCTCTTGGCCAAAGTGGCTGGCTGGAGAGCAACTTAAAAGGCTGGCTCCCATCCTGAACTAAACAAGCAGTTGAAGTGTCCTCAAAAGAAAACTCAGAAACTTCTCTGTTGAGGGATATTTGTTTCCAAAGATCATTGTTATTAAGGTTCCCCTTTGCCACTTTTAGAGGGCTTGAAATATCTTAAAGAGAACTCTTGACTTGATAATTACTTTTGCTGTAGAAATATTAGAGTAAGTTATCTTTAAAAGCAAACATTGCAGTTACTAAAACAACATAAAAAGCCCACAGAAAGCAGTGAATATAAAAAAAAAAAGCACACCAGTAACTTTGTCGACTAGTTAATTTGCCTTAGGTGGCATCATTTCAGCATCTGGCTGAATGCTGACATACAGTGCCAAAACAATCAAGGAAAGGATTTAGAGGGTAAGACAATTTATTAGAATCCTATTAAAGGCAAAAGCTTCAAAGCTGTATTTTTCTATGAGCAATCTATCTGAAAAAGCCAGTTCTCTTGTTCACAGATCCTCTGCAAACAGCTCAGAGATTTTACCGGTTAATTTTTTGACTGGGGCTGAGCACAATCTTTACAAGCATACCTGAGCTGCAGCTGCTGAGTTCTTAGATAAATGAATGAAACAGTCTACATGCTACTAAAGAAAGCGTTTCATCAAGAAACATTTCCTCTTCAGTGCTACCTGGATAACTTCCATTCTTAAATCTTTGTAGGACTTTGGTGACTATATGAAGGTCAACATATATTCGATCTAACATAACACACTTACCTTTGTTGACAGAGGTAGAACATGATGTTGTGGTTTAACCCCAGCCAGCAACTAAGCACCACACAGCCGCTTGTTTACTCACTCCCCTCCCTTAGTGCACTGGGGGAGGGAATCAGGAAAAAAAAAAAACAACGAACCAAACCAAACCAAAAAAACCCAACCTCATGGGTTGAGATAAAGACAGTTGAATAGGACAGAAAAGGAAGGGAAAATAATAACAATCAGACAACATACAAAACAAGTAATGCACAATACAATTGCTCACTGACCAATGCCCAGCCAATCCTCAAGCCACAGCATCCCCCATCTAACTCCTCCCAGTTTATATACTGGGCATGACATCATATGGTATGGAATACCCCTTTGGCTCATTTGGGCCAGTTGTCCTGGCTGTGTCGCCTCCAAACTTATTGTGCACTCCCAGCCTTTGCTGGCAGGGCAGTATGAGAAGCTGAAAAGTCCTTGACTTGGTATAAACGCTGCTTAGCAACAACTAAAACATCGGTGTGTTATCAACATTCTTCTCATCCTAAATCCAAAACACAGCACTATACTAGCTACTAGGAAGAAAACTGACTTTATTCCAGCCAAAACCAGGACACGTGGTCATGCAAGGACCCTCTGCAGTCAATAGAGACAAGCAGGAGCATCTAGAAGGGGACTCAGACCACCCGGGAGCAAGTGCCTGGTGCTCTTTATTAATTGAAAAGGGCAGCTAAGCTGGTTGTTTGGAATCCCTTCATAGTTAAAGGGAGAAAAATAAGTGCTACTAGAGCAGGGTTCACCTGCTGTACTTTAAATGTCTACCTTAAGATGAAATGCAGCACACTTTTATAAGTGACTTTTTCTCCTTGTTGTCTCCAGAGGGAGTCTGGGGGACCAGCCCAGTGTGAATCTCTGCACTGTGGCTATCCAAAGAGAGATGAAATTAATTTCACTTCCTGTAATATGTGAGCTTTCTGCTGGCTTCTTCCAGGAGGTTCGAGAGCTCCTCATTAGCAGGACATAAGCTATTTGCTCTTGGGAATTTGAGCATTGTAATTGACACAAAGTATTGGTTTCTCCTTCATTGCTCCATGATAAATGCACACCTACAGCAAATTTGAGGTTTGATTAAACAAAATTATGTGATCCTCTAAAGAAAGGAGAATTTGCTCATACGAGTGAGTGTCTGCATACAGCAGAACTGAAGAATTTCAAGTTGGTACTTCTGTTTCCACTTTTTTACACTTCTGAATTTTAAGCTATTTTATGCATTTAATTACAAACCATAATATCCATGCTATTTCTTTGACCAATTATAAGTAACCAAAATAGCTTGATCTGTGCATGCATATGAAATCATGTATTTCTAAAAAAGATAAATCCATTGAGAAAGTCATATCTATGCAACACACAAAGAAATCAGCTTCACTAAATTCATTATTTTCTATCAAGCTATTTGTTTGGCTGCAATTTTACCTTATATAGTTCTTTGTTTCACATATCTACTTTAATCCTTTCTGTATGCATTCCAAGTTTTAACTTCTTTTCTTGCTTTTGTAAATGATTTCACATGACAGTTTTTCATTGTAACTGCATCAAGAAAAAATCTTCAGCTCTTTAATTTATCTTGGCTTTGTTTCAAAATAATTGTGCCTTCTTATTAATTAGCTGATTATCTTTTACATTCATTTGTGGCTTTCATATCTCCAGATCCCTGTATATTCCTTAAGATCACACTCCTTACTTTTTTTCTCTGATTACTTTTCAAACACCCTGATTGATTACATGAATTCACATTCCCTGTAGTACTGGACTCTCATGTGAAGCTGTTAATTAGAGTTCCTGCACATCTTTTTTCAAGTAGGAATTGTAGGTTTTATTTTTTAAGGTATATTATTTGTATTCTTCAGCCTGGCTAATTCTGAAACCTTATTTCCTTCATCTTGGTAAATAGGCTTAAGTACTTAAGGTTAAATGATTAGTGTTTGCCAAATACTCCAGGCTGCAAGCCCAGGGTAGTCTTTACATTAACAGCAGAGAAGGTACAAATATTTAAGATGCTAAGTCTTGCAATCAACAGGTTTGCGTCCAAGACACTTTCATGTTCTGGATATCTTTTCATAAGTGTCAATTATCGGTTATTTTAGATGAAAATCATATGTTATTTCCAGGACCTTGATAACTATACATGATAACTATTTATAAGACATCATGAGTAGAAATCCTGGTAAAATTCTGTTTTGGCAACTGGATCCTGGCACAGCTCCACGGTAGATCAAGTATCTGCAGATTTTCTGTTGCCAAATTTCACTCACTCCCAAATTCGTCTTAAACTTTGTTTGCTTTGTATCTTGAAGAGGAGGGGGGAGCTAGGGGACACGTATCATGGCCTTGAAGATCATGTTAGAAATCACGAAAAGCCATGGAAGTGTTTTTTAATAAGCCCATCCATCACTGCAAAACTACCCTTTCACATTCTTTGATTTCTTTTGATTTAGCAAATATTGTCTTATGTTCTATGGGACTTTTTTCTGCTGAATCTTCTTTTGATAGTGTCCTCACTCACCTTGCTTTTGTCCTTTATCCTCAGGAACTGCAATTCCTTTCAATCATTTTACAAAAGAGAGGAGTGTAATGTTTCCACTCTTTCCTTCTTTTATTTGCTTGGAAAATGGCCTTCCATCCCTATAGCTGCAAGGCCTGTTATTCTATGATTTCAGGGTTCATCCTGACACTCTCTTCTTGCCAATCCCTGTAAAACAAATGTGAAAACAACGTTCTTAATGGCTTGCAACAAATTTACGTGAGCCGACTTGGGACAGCCCTGCTTCACTGAGCAACCAAGAGCTCCAGTTATTTATGCTCTCCTTTACCAAAAAAACCCAAACCAACCAAACCAAGGATCCAGAACTAACCAAACGCTGAAGCTACAGCTTCTCCCTCTATACTGACCCATCAGGTAAAGACTTACTTGTTAAATGCAGCACCATTTCTGTGCAGAGAAGGAAACTGCTGTGATGCATGTCATCTCTATCAGCTAGAAGAGTACTTCAGCTGCTGGGGAATTTACTTTGGCATGAAACCAGATCCAGCCCATCTTATGAGCAAGAATGTGTACACATTCTTACATGCATCTCCATGCCCTCAAATAGACTGTCACACTTCTACTTGTATATATGTATTCCTATGCATCCTTAAGGAAAACAACAGCTTCTGTGTCTGTGTGTGTGTGAAAATTGACATGGTTTCAATAGTTGTTTTAATTCTATTAAGTAATTAGTTGGTCTTGCTCTTCATTTTAGAGTTTTGACATTAAAAAAATGGGAAACTGCAATGCAGCATTTCTAATCTTTAATATGATGGGCTCCATGAAGCCAAACTGCTCTACTTGATGGTTGAATTTAAGCCCCTGTTCTGCAAAGATCTTAACCATTTGCTTACCTCTGAATACATGACTAGTCCCACTGATGTCAGTGCAATAAAATTTGAACATGACAAAGGGTCCTTCTGTGGTATGTATTATTATAATATAAAAATATGAAGCTAGAAAGCAAAGTCTATCTTCTCTAACATATAGCATTTCTATGGGTGTATTTCATTTCATTTCATTTCATGTTACATTTAATTACTCATTAACCCTGCTTTTTATGAAGTTTCCTGTTCTTTTTAAAATGAATGTTTAATATCAAAGTGAAGCAGAAGTCATTTTACAATTTAAAGTGCAACTAAATTACCCAATTATTGACAACCAATAATCTTTCTTTAGGGTGCAGTGGATTAAAATGGGTCATATGTGTAGTAAAATGGGAACACCAGAGCAGAAACATAAACTCCAAAATATTTTTTCTCCTTGTGCAATACAGGATTATAAAAGGGGTAGCATTGTTTCATTGTGACACGTGGCTATGCAGTTGTCGTGGTTTAACCCCAGTCAGCAAATAAGCACCACGCAGCTGCTCACTCACTCCCTCCCTCCCCACCCAGTGGGATGGGGGAGAAAATTGGGAAAAGAAGTAAAACTCATGGGTTAAGATAAGAACGGTTTAATAGAACAGAAAAGAAGAAACTAATAATGATAATG
>JAVJGG010000008.1:33340656-33357578 GCA_035590195.1 Aviceda cuculoides
AGGAGGAAGGAGTGGCAGAGACAAGGTATGATGGGCTGACCCCAGCCCCCAGCCCTGTTCCCCTGCGCCGCTGGGGGAGGAGGTGGAGAGAACTGGGAAGGCAGGAGGGCTGGGGGGAAGGTGTTCTGAGGTTTGGTTTTACTTCCTAATATGCTCGTTTTGATTTGATTGGTAGTAAGTTAGATTGATTTTGTTTCTTCCCCAAGTTGAGCCTGTCTTTTGCCTGTGACCATAAGTGGGGAGTGATCCCTCCCAGTCCTTGTCTCAACCCACGAGCCTGCCTTTATATTTTCTCCTCTGCATCCCACTGTGGCCGGGGGAGGGGAGAATGAGTGAGCGAGTGGCCTAGTGGTGCTTTGACGATTGCTGGGCTGAAACTATGTCAGCCATGACCCCTGGCTTCCCTGCACAGGATGAGCACTCCAGCCCCCAGGTCCTTTCCACAGAGCTGCTCCCTGGCCAGGCAGCCCCTGGCCTGTGTCATTGCAGGGGCTTCTTCCTTCACAGGTGCAGGACTTGGCATTTGTCCTTATTGAATTTAAGGTTCCTGTTGTCCTGTTCCTTCAGCCTGTCTCAGTCCCTCTGAATGGCAGCCCTACTCCGCAGTATATTGACTGGTCCCCCCCAACTTGGTGTCATCTTGCAAACTTGGGAGCACACTCCTCCAGCTTTTCCAGGTCACTGAACAGGACAGGTTCCAGGGTACACCTGTGATACCCCATGCACTACAGGCATCCAGGTAGGGTCTGGCTAGGTGCCATGACCTCTGATCCTTGTCATCTAACCGGCTTTTACCCATCTGGTTGCCTATCCAGACAGTAAAGTCCCAACCTGGGTACAAAAAAACTGTGGGAGCCTGTGTCAAAAGCCTTGCTAAAATCCACGCAAATGACAACCACTGCTCTTCTCTCAATTACAAATGCAATCATTTTACCATGGAAGGCCACTGGGTAGGTCAGGCACAGTTTGTTTTTGATAAATGCATGCTGACTGCTCCCAGTCAGTGAAATGAGGTGATAAGGGGCTACCAGTGGAAATAAGGTATTGGGATCCTGTTGCCTTTGTGTGCTTGACTTCTAGTTTGCATTGCTAAATACATAAAAAAGTATCAATAAATCTAGAAATATGAAGTGTAGGAAGAGTATTGACCTCTGGAAGTTGGAAACTTACTTCATATATAACTTTGAGTGAGGCAGTTGGAGGTGGAAGAATTTGATGCAATACTTTCTTTATGTAAGTTTGGTCTTGGGAATGACTTCAGGAGAACACACTTTGAGTAGGAAACTCTCCTACCCAAACCCCAGAGAGCTGGGGAATTCCTTTGCCTATGCAGCGTAGAGTGCAGTGCCAAGACTCTTGTCCTGAGCACTAACACAGTATTCACTGAAAGGGAAAATGCAAATTCTGTCATTCAAGCAGGGAGAAGCTTTTCTGCATACGAGGCATGTGAAGGCCCTGTCTGGAGTTTGAGAGGATGTTATTCTCTTTTATTTTTTTTTTTAAAAAAAGGCATTACTTTTCAAGACTTGCATGTTAACAAATGACTCAAATTTTCACTACATGCTGTAAAGTTTGCTCCCTCCCCAAAATACAAATACATGTCTATGAAATAAAACCCACTTTAAAAATGTTTTGAAATGAGAGTTACATTAACTCCTGAGGCTGTTTAACACATTTCCTTTTTATTGACAGAAAATTCAGAAATCAGTTGCAACTGCAATTTATCTGTCATTCTAGAGTTTGAAATAGTCTATGAAAAATATCAAACTGAATGACAAGACAGATAATCTGTACATCAACATAAGCATTAATTCTACTCTACATGCTTAACCTTTTAGAGAGACAATGGCAAAATTAGATATGTCTTTTTTTAGAAGTGAGATTTTAGTGTAATCCCTTAAGCAGACAGGATTTTAAATATATGCTTTCAAGTAAGTATTAAGTGTTTTTATTATTATTATTTAAAAAATGACGGATCGGAGAAAATTAGGAGAATTTTGAAACAGTTTCAAGTTCAGTTGTCTTAGTGGCAGGAGGGATGATTATTAAGTTAAATAAAAATAGGTGGCCTTTTTTCATGTTCCTCACCAAGAAACAGAATATTCATTGAAATTTATATGGATATTTTAGCTGAGTAAAGACAGACTCTGACTGCTTTCATGGACAATTTTATGACCTTTTAGTCTGCTAGAAGTATCTGCTAAGGATATCAGTATGTTAGGTATATTCTACATTATGCCAAGCATATTAAATTAAGCAATCACAGGGAAAATGATAATCTGAAAGGAACATAAGGCACAACTTCATTATACATATCTACATAATCAGGGCCCAGCACATTGTTGCCTACTTTCTTGGCTGCCTAAGAGCAAATGAACTATATGTTACTGTGCTTTAAGGATACTCCATCACACAAGGATATCTTGTGGCCTTCAAGTATCTCCTCAACAGGCACTGTGGACCATACTGAGCATCACTAGAAGTATAATCATCTCCAAACATGCCTCGCTGGCATGATTGTCAGTGGTTATAGATCAGCTCGGCTTCTCAGAGTGAAAATGGTAAAGCAATGCTAGAGCACAGAAAAGCCACCTATCACCTGAAGTCTAAGTCAAATGCAAGTCTACGTTAGCAGGCAGAATGCTGCTAGCTATCCATGGGGAAGGGAGGAAAGTTTGCTGTCACCATGGAAAGCAGCTGTTAGCTACTGTCTGCAGCAAGACTGAGCAGCCCCAAGAGTGGGCATGTGAATCTGTAACCACTCAGGTAACTTTCCAGCTATTTTTCTTATAGGACATGCATGGAGGCCACTGCTTGAGTTCCCAAGAGAATACATTAAAGACAAAGAGTGCTCCCATCTTGCTTGTCCCCCTCAGAGGCAGTCCCACCTGGGGCAGAGCAAAATGCTTGTGTACAGCTCCTGCAGCAGCCCTGGTGTGTGAGACCCCTGCTCCAAGCCTCAGCTCCAGGTCTGGAGGGTAAAGATAAGGGCAGCGGCCAAGGTGTTCTATGTGCTCCATATGCTTTTGAAAAATGAATGCAGCCCTGCTCTGCATACGTGAATGTCTTCATCCTCTTTTCATTCTCCAGGAGCTATAGGTAACTTTGACCGTCTTCACACCAGACAGCAAAATTGGTATCTAAGTGCACTTGATAAATAAAGGTTATTGGGCTGTATAGACAGAATCATGATGCAAAGCACTTTTGCTCCAGCTCACACCAAAGAACTGAGTGTTTCATCAAGTAACGGATGGCAGCTTCTTACACAGGGCTCCTGATTGGGTTGTTTTCTACAAATTCCTGTGGCCCTCAGCCCAATAACTTTATCCTGTTCCCTGAATCTCTGCCAGATGTGACTGCTTTTCAAAACCTTGGGCTTTTGAAAGCATGGTAGATGCTAAAGGGAAAACAAGCAGTTCATGTGAATACTTTGTTTTCTGTTAAGGATTCCAGTCACTTCAATGGGCTTGGACCAAACTCCATGACTCTGATCCAAAAGCTATAGGAGCCAATGGCAAATAGTCCACTGGCTTAGCTCAGGCACAGATTCAATGGGCAAAATGCCATAACTATTCTATATATGACTTTGTATTATGTTCTGGTAAACTGTCCATCTTTTTTTCCTATGGAAAAAATATGCACACATGCATACACATATTTTATAAGAAAAAGAAATCCCTATATCTTTCTTGGTTTTGTACTAATCTGAATGTTCCTTGTCATCTGAGAATTAACTAAAACAAGATCCTACAAATGCAAAAATCTGTGGCACGTACTTTTGGCAGTTAGTATTTATTTAGGAGTTTTAACTTCAAAGATCAGAAACATTAAAAAAAAATGTTTTGGAATGATTTTGCAGACAAACAAGCTGCCAGATTTGGATGGTAAAGCACCTTTTTTGCAAAGCAAACCAGCTGTGCATCCTTATCTTGCCTGTTCCAGAGGAAGAAAATGAAAAGTGGATTAACCAACATAATGAACATTTCAAAGGATATAAAGTAAAATCTGTTATATGATGTAAGGCTGCAGTTCTTAGCTGATATTACGAGGCTGGGTGAGTCTGAAGGGACTCTTTCTACTGCCAAATAGAAAGACAAAGAACAGAAAGTAGAAATGTAGCCATATACTTCGTTTACTGAGGACCCCACTACAGGGTGGTAGTAGATGCTCTACACCTATGACTCACTGTGGCTCAGTAACTCTCCATATGAAGAATTTGGGTTATTCTCCTCCATGCTATACCTCCAAAAGTATCAGTAAGCTTTCTGTTTGTACAGCACCTAGGACAAATATTTCCCAGTCTATCAGTAGGGCCCCTGGGTCCTATCCTAAAGTGAAGTAAATCCACTTCACAGCAAGAGTAAGGGTTAGTAAAGGACTTTCTTTTACTGGATGATATTATCTTTTGGTAGAGAAATAGAGAAAGGAAATCTCAGTTAAAACACAAGCTATAATTAGGACAACACATTTGAAATTATTAAATACTTCTTGCCTGGAGCTCAGTGGCCATATTAAGCATTGCAGTGCGAGAGATTTGTTTTCAAGTAGCTGTCAACATATCATTGGTTTTCTACACTTCTGGGATTAATAGATAATTATGGTGCACACAGGAATTAAAAAGATTGAGTGCATTACTACACCTACCTCTCTCTCTGGCTAAAATCACAACTCCTTTTCACAAAAACTGTTTCACTCTGCTCCTGCATGTTGACTTCAGCAAGCCTGTGTGCCTTACAGCCACCTGAGGAAGTGCCTGATCCTGCCTCTTCCTAAAAGCCTGTTGTGAGCAGGATATCTGCTGCTGTTCTCCACATCACACTTCCCAGCCCTTTGCTACAATTTGCTGCTGGAGAGCATGGCTGTCACTTCTGGAAGGTTTCAAGCTCTTTCTCACTAACTGATCAGAGTATCTCATTTTGGGATAAGCCATTACCGAAAGATGCCACAGTACACCACAGCAAATTAAGTGTTTCATTTCCAGAGTTGTTACATCCCACTCTCTTGCAGACCATTCAACAACATTAATGTAGTAGTAGTCGTCACTAATACCTTTTTTTTTTTTTTCCAGGTCCTGGGGACAGCAATACCAGGAGAAGTCACGCCACAGGCAACAGACCCATCTATGGTAAGAGGGAAGAATTCAACTTTTTACAAGGCAGCAGCATGTAGACAATAAAGCCATCCATGCCCAGATGTGCAGTGACATTTCAAAGAGGAAGCACATTAAGTGTTTAGATATTCAATGAAATAGTAAGCGATCTGCACTTGTTGTCATCAATGCGTAGAAGTGTTATTCGCCTATCTCCAAAGAGTGACTCCAGTTTTGTCGCATATTGTTGAGCAGTTTCACAGCCCCTCAGTCTGTAGGTTGTTATGCCTGCGCATACTGTCAACATCAAGGAATGTGAACTATAGGGCAGCTTTCTGGGCCAATTTGTCTCGCAAGGGGAATCCAAAAGAGATTTTAGCTAATGGTGTCAGATCACTGAGGCGTACCTTTTCAGGAACTGATTTTGCGTGACCTGTGGCCTGTAGTGTAGCTATGCCTACCCTGCAGCTATCAAACAAGCAATCAGAGACCTAACAGATGACTAGATAGAAATTGCTGAAAAATTATAGGGGTCTGCAAATAAGATAAGCTGAAAACTTGTTTTTAAGCAATATTGATAACACACTTGAATTAAAATAATTGGTATCAAAATTCCAAATGCTGCATCAGAAGACTTACATAAGCAGAAGATGATTGCTGCTCAGTTTTCAGTAACTTCTGTTCCAGGCAATGGAGCTGGTTTTATCTCCAGCTTATCCAATATTAGCAAGATTGGGGTCTAATTAGATGTTTATTAAGCCTTGCACTTCTCCCTTCTTCCCTACTTCTACTCCTACAAGGTACTGATCTTCTTGGTGGAAGCCATCATATTCACTAGTATAAATACTCTCCATATGCAGACATTTCAGGACTGTATTTTTGAAATAGGCAAACGTTCTTCTCAAAAGACTCAGCAGTCTAGTTCATACGCAGTTTCCTTTGGGAGCCACAGTAAAACTCCTGAATGCAGCACTTGGTGAATGGTATTTCGCTGGCCTTCATAATTAGGAAACATTGCTGGCTGAGCCCCTTTCATACAGATGATTTCAACAGTCAAGAAGTAAATGTACTTAGCAGCAAAGCATGCTGTTCCTTTTTCATTGCTGCTAAGACAGCAGGACCATTCAGAGCTGCCTTCAGCACAATTATAAAATGTTCTGAGCTGCTTGGAGCCATTTCAGTCAATCTGAACACTTATTTCCTTTCATAGCAATGCAGAGTGAAGGTGCTGACAGTCCTTAAATGCATTGGTCAAGATATACAGCAATTAACAATCCAGCTTCTGAGGCAGGTGGTTTTAAGCTGTCTAGTGTTTTAGGTAGCACAGGTATTGCTCCCTTGTGCTGGTGCATTAACCAGCTGCAATACTGCGGATGAGGAGAGATGTCAAGATCAATGGTAAATTAGAAATCTTCTTTACATCACAGGCTTGAAGAGAGGCCAAGTACCTGGCACCTGATGACTGTAGACCATTGAACCGTGGCACATATGAGATGAGCAAATAAAAAGAGGTGATTGAGAACTTGTCTGTACATCTTGGACAGTGCCAGCAGCTAAGCTGCTAAGGTAATAGGCTTGGACCATGACTGCCACCCTAACTCTCCTGAGTACCAGCTGATCTTCAAGACACAGCAAGAAGAGGTCATCCTCCAAATAAGGAGGTGACATTTTCCATATTAGCTCTATTTTTTTTCCAGTCTACTTACCTCTAGCTTTGCACCTAGATCCACACCAGTATCTACAGCCACCTATGTTTTCTTAATGGGTTAAAAAAGGAAAAAGAAACACATCTCTGTCGTTCAGTGTATTCCATGAAGTTAGGCTTAAGTTCATAAAAAAGGCTCCCCCAAAAAATCAAGTGAGGCTGACAAATGTCCTGAAGATCCTTTTAGTGCCTAAGAGGCATGCATTGTGGAAACTGTTTACTGTCTCCTGAGTAATGGAATCTGTGATAAGCAATTTGTTTTGTAGGAAAATAATGTCACCTCAAGTAGCTGAAGGATATCCTAATGACTTTCCACATTGTCAGCATTCCATTGAATCTCTTGGCTTCTGAGTACACTGCTGTATCAAAAATTAATAAAAGGGAAACAAAATTGCTGCAAATGTTAAACATGCTACCACGTTTCAAGGATGTAGCTGTTGGCTTTACCAATATTAAAACCAGAATCCAGTAGAAAACTACAGTTTTTGCACAGAATATGAGAGCTGGTTTTAGGATGATTGTCCCCAAAACATTATTATTCCTTAGGTCTGAGGATGTTTCTTTTCTGGGATCTGACTGTATTTGAGATTTCTTAAGAAGGCTTTGGGTTACAGGCACAGCATGAGCTCCCTCTTGTGAGCCATGCCTAATGAAAAAAAGTCAAGGAATTCTCAACTGTTGTCTGATCTCAGTTCAGGACTAAACCTCCTAAAATCTCCATAACACTTGGAGACTCCATAGCTTGCTTTGATTTGTGGATCAACTGCCTGTGGAGAAGGGGCATCTAAAAACAGATGAACATGATGAAGGGACACATTGAGGAGCCTTAGCAATGGAAGAGCAACCTGAGGGAGGCAAGAAGAAAATTGGACTGCCTTCCGCAGTATTACTGCTGGTGACAAAGTACCCATTTATTCTTAGCATCCTACAGTTCAGCACAATGACAACATTTTTGTTCTCAATGTAAAAGGGCTGAACTTAAAGGGAAGCAACCAGATTTCTCATAAGAATATATCTTATACACTCAGGTATGCTAAATCAAAGGCACTAAATGAACAATACTGAGACATCTCTGAACAGTGACTCATGGCCTTGGGCATATGCACTCTGAGAAGTGAGATAAACTAGCCTGGACAAAGCACCATTTGGATTTGTATTTCTTGTTTGGCATTGCAAGAGGACCAGTGCATGCAAATTGAAAGTGAGCACAGGCTGATACAACCCGTAGCAGTATCAGGATCTATGCATCACTACAAGCATAGCCAGGGCAGCATGCACAAATGTGAGATCTTGCATGGCTGGAGCTAGAGAGGCAGGCTGGTTTTGTTCCCAGGGTAGCCAGAAGTGCCCAGTGGGTGCTGTCCCCCACCTGGTGAACACAATGCCAGCCTCTCTTGCCATGAGGAAAGCTTCACTACTGCATGTGTCACCAGAGCCACGCAGCTCCTGCCCTGCTCCCTTCCAGGGGATAGGACTCTGGTGGGTTTGGTGCAGATGGGTGCTGAGCAGTGGCGGCCAGCTCATGGCTTTCCTTCTGTCTCATTTAGCCCAGGCAGTCCATGCTGAAAGCAACTCTGCTGAAGCTCTAGGAGTGCCCTATGCCATTAAACAGAGAACAGAGGATGTGCAGCAAGGCAACCTACTTTACAGTCACTGCTGAGCAGCTCTTAGCATTGCTGCACTGTGGAACTGTGCAAAAGTCACCTCACAAGGAAGGCAAAGGAGCCTGCTGAATATATGTCCGTGTATGCATCTTCTAGAAAACCAGAAGTCACTAATGAAGCTTGAGCATCCTTCCTGGTGCTCGCATCAGCATATACAGCATTTTTCCGTTGGCGCGTCTCAATGGACTTTGCAAATGTGGTGAATGGCTCTCCCCATTTGAGAGACAAGGAAAATGAAGCAGACATTTGTGTAGTGTTGCTGAGAGCTGCCTGTGCGAGCCAAAGGCAGAACCAGGCCTATGAGCCAGGTCTCTGTCTCAAACCATTGCCCTTCCCATGAAGCATCACTGCCTTCTGGTAGGGACTTCTTCACCTGCATCTTCCAGGTTTTATGAAGGTGCCTTAGCCAACAGCTTTCAGTTTTCCTTCGATAACAATGTTCCTCTGAGCAGGGAAATTTCCTTCCAGGTGACATCTGACTTGATACCAGTTCTCTGCCTGGATGTGGTTGCTATGACGGCTGCACCCAATTTGGCAAATCCTCATCCTGCCAATCCTCTGCAAACACAACTCTTGCATATCTTGTATTCTCTGGGAAATCAAACTATGCTTCTGTTTTTAGTCTTTTAATCTTCTCATGTCTGTGTCTCCTTTTGTTTGGAATCAGTGATGTTAAAGCAGCCTTGTGCTGCCAATATTTAAACAACAGGTTTTCAGAAAAAATATCCCCACCTCAGTCTATGACAGATTTGGAGTACTGTATTGCTTGGGCTGCTGAGAAGAGAGGCTAGGGAATCTACTTTTATGGCTTGCCTTTGAAATGAAAACCCTTTCACATAAAAATCAGGAAGTCAACACTACTTGGCAAATAAATGCAGCTTAAGTGCTCTTAACTGGAAGTAGTTACAATAAACCTTCCTCCTAAAAAATCTGCTGGGTAATTTTCTGATTATGTGAACTGGGGTGCTGGATGGGCAGGGAGAGTGCATGCATGTGCAGAAGTGGGCGCTCAAAGGTGTTGAGAAAAGTCATTTTAGCAAATGTTATAGCCCACAGCGATATATATTCTTTCACTGTCCCCTGTTGCCATTTTGAAGCACACAAACACACATAATACATAGGCATTATCTCTCTGTTAAAATTCTTGTCAGATCTGGTCCTCACATCTTCACTCTGTTAAATCCCATTGCCCATTGCCCCCTGACTTATCTACACTGATTTGCATGTTAATAACTTTCCTTCCCTCAGTCAGTTTGTTCTACCCTTTTCTTGATTTGTTCTCAATAGTAATTTTGACTGAGTTCCATGCCCTCAATTCACAGCAAGGGGAAGAAACTGATGCAAGGGAGATGCAGGGGAGAAGGGAGTCCATCTTGGTGACTGTTTGCTTTCATTACCACTAATTGCCATTTCTCTGGGGAAAGCCATGCTGGACAAAGCTGACTATCTCCTTGGAGGCTTTGGATGCCCACCAGGGTGCAATAGACATTGATCTGCTCCTTTTCCCTTCACAGGTCCCTGGTTTTGGATATCTGACTCAGGTATCTTCCCTCCTCATTTATGTTTTGCTGATCCCTGAACTCTCATGGCTCACCCAGTTCTGTAACTCCCCTCCCCATTCTCAACAGAGGTTAGCTTTCAGGGTAGATCTCCACCTATCTTTACTGAAGATGCCAGCTGAGATAATGGCCAATAGTAGAAATAGCCATTCACCCGCTTCTATCCCTTCCAGAAGCCATAAAACAAAACTGGCCCCTCTGAACTAACAGCTTTGCCCTGCAAGCAAACAGAGTCAGCTGTGCAAGGATCATTCTGCCTAACTGCTGGTGACTTGGGTGGATGGTCTAAGTCTTGGAAAAAACAAAAGTCTCTCCCACAACTCTATAATTTTTGGAGTCTGACTTCCTCATTGTATCACAGTGAGCAGAGCTCCTCACAGGAAGAAGCTTTCCAGTGCCAAGGAGAGGGATGGCTGCCCACCACAGCTCCCAGCAAGTTCTGTGAGCAACACGCAGCTACTGGTCCGCTGAGTCTGGTCCCTTGCATCTCTGCACACTGCTGCATTGGCTTGGGGCACGACTTCAGAGCGTGCATGTGTAGGGGGAAGCTGCTGCTGTTGTCGTACAGTTTCAATTGAGTTTTCTCAACCAGTTGACTGCCAAAGACCATGAGGATTAATTTCCCAACTTTGAGTTTCTCTCACCCTCAGGATCTTCCCATCTGCTGCATTTCATCTTGCCCAGGTAAAGCTATGCTTGCCCGCCTCCCCCTTCCAAAAACACTGCAGTGTTTGTTTTGGTTCCTCCAGATTGTGCTGGCTCTGACTCCACATACTGTGACTACTGACTCATGGTCCTGCTGGTCACCTCTATCTGATTCCAAAGTTTTCATTATCTTCTGCTCTTTGCAGCTCTGCACAGACACTTTTGCCTCATAACGCTTAGGATTTCTGTTAATGTGACCACTGTAGAGATCTGCTTTATTTAGTAACATTACTCACCAGTGCAGGATTTTTTTCAGTAAAGGAAGTCTAAAAAAAAGATCATCAGCTGTTCCTATGTTTTTTCTCTGCATAGACTGCAGAGAAAAACATTTTACTGAGGTTTCATAAGCAAGTGAACTGAACTACATGATTGTTTTCATTTTGATTTTGCATACATTTTCCAGACTCTCAGATTAAAAAATATCTGACACATTCTGACACGTTATTTGCTGAGTGCTTTTGAATGAGCATAGGATTGTGTGCAGCGGAACTGAGAACTTGAACATAGGACAGAGTGGAATTAGCTTTATCCTGAGGTCCCCTTGCAGGGTGTAAAAGAAAGCCAAGTCTCACTGTAGTTTTACAGCAGAGTAAACTGCATTGTCTTCATGTCTTCCTGGGAGTCCTTACACCTGTAAAAGGCCAAGGTAGCTGGTAGAACCTTAGCGGATCAGCTCTATCTGACCAGCTTAAAATAGAGACACTTTGACGAGCCTTATGTTGTGGTTACAACCCAGTGATATCCCAGTTTAGGGCAAGCACAGCTCCAGCTCTCACTTCAAAGCCTCTTCGCTCCATTGGTGGGCAGCAGGTACCAAGCCTGCTGAGCCCAGCAGCTGGGCTGGATGAGCTGACAACTTGCTCCATGTGCATAGCACCCGTGGGAAACCTTGCAGTCCCCTTATCTGTTTCCCCCCAGAGAATCAAAGCCCATTGAATAAAGCAAAAGCCCCAGATTAAAACCCCTTCCCTTGGAAGGTCGCCAGCCCCCATTCTGCTCTCCCATTCCTCTTTTACCTTCAGGCTGGCCTTTTTGCATACATTCATTGTTCAGCCCCTCTCTCCCAGCCCTGCATGCAGCTGGTGAGGCTTAGCAGCCACCTAGGCCAAACCTGAACCAGGGCTTCCTCTGCCTGCTCCATAGCCCCTGCACCACACCCACATCCCGGCGCCGACTTCGCACCCCCTGCGTGAGGCAGGATGGTCGCCACGTCCTCTCGCCCTCCTGACCCCCTGCCTCTCACCGGGTACCCCTCGGGTACCTGCCTATCAACTGTACCTAAGCACAGATTGAACACGGCAGGCGCCAGAGCTTTTGGTAATTGCACCCCGAGGCTACAAAATTCTCTGACAGCAAATCACCCTGCCAAATGAAGACTGCAGTGTTTCTCCCTGCTGAAGCATGTCAGGCAGCGCATTCGGCGTTTGTGCCCTTTGGATCTGACAGCACTGTGTCAACCCGGGAGGGGGAAAGCTGTTCTATGAAGATGTCTGCTGCCTTCTCAGCTGCCAGCAAATACAAGGATTGGGATTCACTGTTCCCTCCATCCACTGTCAGCTCTTTCTTGGATCATGTTTTTGCTCAGAATGCACTGCAATTCTGGTGCCACTGGCAACTATTTCCCATGTCTGGTCTAGCCAGGTTTCAAACAGAGCAAAACTTTATTGCTGAATGTTATGGACTTATTTACTTTCACGTGGGAGAAAAAGGGAGAGTGCAAGAGAGAGGTCCCTGGAGTTCTGGCTCCCGATGACTGGCTCCCAAATGAAGACAAGTCTCTGATCAACGCTCAGCTGATACATTTAATTAACTCTGTTTCACCATTGTTGATCATGTTTCTTTGCCTCTGGGTCTGGTAAGGATCAGAGCCAACATGCCATCTTTATGAAGAGTGAATGCTATGCCTGTAGTGTGACCCAGATTGCCAACAACAGATTTGTGGGTATTTTCCCAAATATTTTCTGTGTCCCTGGTTGAGTTGAGTGCTCCCAGGTCAGCAGAGTTTCATCGTCAGACTGGATCTCCCAGTATTTCTTCCCTGTCAGAAACTGTCTGGACATCCAGGAGGGAAAGATGCTGGAAGAGGCCTGGTGAGAAGAAGGGAACAGAAAGGTGAGCTGAGGACCTGAAAAGAGCATGGGGATATAGCTACAGAGAGCTTTTGGTGTCTGCTCTGGGGATAGTGTCCATGGGACTGAAAAATGAAACCTCTTCAACAATGGCTGGAATAGAGACTGTCATTCTTTAGGGCTTTTTTAGGACACAGGCAATATTTCAGACAATGACAGCATTGCCAAGGCCTCACAAAGAAACCAGAAGGATGTGACAAATGTTTGTCAAACATTTCCAATATACCAGCTGGACACTGGACTGTGGCCTAAATATTTTCTCTGCGTTTTTCAAGATACATGCCTGTGTCCCCAGCTCCAATGTGCATTTGCTGAAGCTGTGTGAGGAGCATGTCGTTAAAAACCTCCTATGGACAATTCTTGTTATTTCTCCATTTTTTGTCTTCCTTTCTGCCCCTGGTCACTCAAGAAAGCAGCAACAGCTCCTTTTATGATCATGCCTGGGTTTGTGCTCGGAGAGGACCACGTGCTCTCCACTGTGCTTTGACGTAAGGTGAATCCAGGTTTGCGTGGCCATGACAGGGCACATCCTGCAGGGCACCTGCAGGTGCGGGTGGGAGTCACCTCCAGGGCGGGCTGGTCTCCAGCCTTGGCAAGTCAGCAAGGGTCTCTCAGGGTTTTCTGCAGTGTCTGGGAACTCATTCCCTTCCACATAGCTGTCTAAGCTGTGTCTTGACCCCATACTGGGCCCAGCAAGGACAGGCACACTCCTCCCTTTCCCCTGCTCCAGTACCCCTTCAAACAGGAGCCACAGCAGATGCTGACTGTGTGCCAGCCTAGACTGAGACAGCAGGACTCAGGTGTGTATGGCAGCAGCCCTTGTTGGAAGACATATTTTGATGAAAGGGGATTTCACAGCCAGTACAAAAAAGAGATAAGCCCTTGAGAAGACCCTGCACTCACTGAAATCCCAGGCACTAATATCTTGGTGTGTGTTCAGGCAGAGAAGATTTCTATTTTTCCACCTTAGTACAAGTGTACAATAAACACAGTCTTTTTAATGACTGAAAAACTTCAGAGGAAAGTGTTGCACGACAAGCTGTCCCACATGGCCCCTGTGCAGCCACAGAGCTGTGCCATGGGAGCAAGAGGCTTGCTCACACTTTATGCCTGGGACTTCTTCCATAATCCTTTGAGAAAACATTCACTGAGAAAAGTCTCCCCCTTCATGCAAACTCTAATGTATTGCAGTAACAGTAATCTAATATGTAGATTTTATGGATCACTTATACAAATTACAGTGAAATCTCAGTCCTGACGGTGGTTTAAAATAGACACAGGAATAACAATACAACAGTAGCAGCAATAAAAACAACAGCAGCAATAATAATAATAATGAACTGATAAAAGAATATATCCATTAAGGTTCCTCCTCTCTGCAAGTACTTGATAATAAAAAGGTATTTTCAGCCTGCAAATTATTTAATATAATATTGTCTTTATTCTTTATGGCTTCAGAAATATCAGTAAGGTTTACAGGGTCCCACAGTATTTTAAGACAGAAAAATCACATTTGCTTCCAAGCCATCAGATTGCTCTTATATGAAAAGAGGTAGTTAGATTTGTGTTTTTCATTCTATTGAAGATTCTGTACATTAACACATCGTCCTGCAGGGGAAAACATTTCTTTTTAATAATGCAGTGTACTAGAGGTCTCTTAGGAGGAAATTCTTGGCACAGAAGTTTCACTGGAAGTGTAAGCAACCTATGGAAGTACATACCCATATTGTGGTGACTATAGTTAGGACTCTCCTCTTTCTGGACAAGCTGAAGCTCCTGGAAAGTTATGCCTCACTGATCCATGCTCAAAACAAAGCATCGAATCTTGTTTTTTCAACTTCTTTAGCCAGTGCTGTTAAGAAAACTTTTACAAATGATTTAATGTGCAAAGTGTTTTTCCTGTATGGCCTTTAAAACAGCAAGTGTCTGTCTTTCTTCTGCCTTTCCCCAGCGAAGCCTTTCCAAAAATTTTATTTGGTTTACAACAGGCCCATTTTTCCTCTGCTTTCTGACTGAGGCTCTTTTCTGAAAAGGCAGGCAAATCCTCACAGGACAAGTGGCAGCATTCTGCGAATAGTCAAGAGAGAATGCCCTCCCAAATCCAAGCAACTAGATCTTTCAGAGGACTTGAAAAATGCAATGCCTCTGCCACTCCTCCCAACTGTTATCACCTTTTTCATGCTTATGGGCCCCATGTGGCAGGAGGCACACAAGGATGGTTTCCTGCCTCCTCCCAAACAGAAATATTCCATAAATTTCTCTCAAGGATTACTCACTTTTTCCACTTCCCAAAAATGTTTTAGAATAATTCTTAATTGGAACTATAATAAAAATATAAAATACCATTTTTACCCAAAGATGTAAAAAATTGGAGACATCACTGACTGTGTACGTACATTTGCTTTTGCTCTGGTTCTTTTGTAAAATTAGCTGGGTATTTATTAGCTCAGCAAAGATATCTGAGTGCTTTGAAATCACTCCTAAATATTTTGAAGACCTTTCCTTTCCTCCTTTTCAAAGAACTGACATGTTACATGTTTGAATTGTCACCAAGCAAAGATGTATGGGTTCATTAGGAAGAGCCAACAAGTACTTGGATGGGGGAGGTCAGGTAAAAAGAGTGGATGTCTTCACTTAGAGGCAGGAGCCTGAAGCCTGGCAATCCAGTACTGGTGACAATATAAACCTCTAGAACAAGGGTACACGTTAGGGGTAGAGACAGCCACAATAACATGATTGCCATGGCATGTAGAGCAAACGTGTACTGGTAGTGGCTGATGGCATGTTTGCAGCTTCCCTACCTTTTGTTACTTGATGTGCTTTCCTATAGTTAAAGCACAATAGAGAGACCTGGTTTAAGTATCAGACTTGATGAATAACTCCTTTTCTCTGCAAAACTATTGTTAGCCACATGCACTAAATAATCTTTATTCTAGTTCAATGCTGCAGAAGGATGTAATCATTCCTAACTGCAACTGCAGGTAGGTAAACTGAGGAAGCAATGCATAGTGATCAGCATTGGAGCCAATTCTGGAAATTACAAGTTTTTGATTTATACAGTCAGATTCAGATGCCTCATAGTAAGATTCATGTCACGTAATAGTAAGCGTCTGAGTTATAGATGTTTACTTCTTAGCTAATTTTCTTTGATGCAAGTGAAGAGAAATAGGTTTTTCAAGGGCTTGATCCTAATTTAGGTCGTTACCTTAGGCTGAGATTAAATGACCCCTGATCTATGCTCCTTGGGAATGCATGTTTCTAAAAAAGATTGTACCTGGTCACAGCCCCTCCATCTGCGCACATGAAAAAACCTAGGTCAGGCCACATCCCCAGGCGCTGGCATGTGGTTGCCCATACTCTTTGTAAGCAGGCTGCTTGGCATGGTTTTGGTTTGTGCCAACCTGCAATCTCCTGCACCTTGCCCAGGCACAGTTCTGGGACTGACATGGGAGAGGCGATGTTGTCGCTGGGAGGACTGAAATGGTGATGAGAGGCTTAGTGAAGCAAAGAGTGTGTACCTGTATGGACATGGGCATACCAGGCCACTTGGACTTGGGGCCTATGTATACTTCTAGCCAGTTTAACTTATGGGCCTAGAACTGCCTTTTTATATGCTTGGATTTCTTGAAATCACAGCTAAAATTGTAGCAGCCCTCCATCTGCTTGGGTTTGATAAGCTGAACTCTACTTCCCTGTGTGTGGGTCTTTCAGACCATGCCTCATGCTTGTCCAAGAAAAATGGTGCCCCATCATCTTTTCCTGAACTCCCCATTACCTGAGTGATGTGGAGTGCAGATGCTGCCAGGTGGCATCCTGTGACTGTGCTGTGTTTATGGCACACAGACACAGCAGCGCAGTGGATCTGACCATTGCCCTCCCTTGTTCAGTCTCTAGCCCTAGCTTTGACATGGCAACAATTCGATGCCTTTGGCAGATGGCATTAAATCCTTGAAACAGGCAAATGGGCACTGTCTGCCTCCATAAGTCTCATTTGTACTTGTCTCTCAAGAACAGCCATCAGCTTTAGTTCTGAAGGATGACACTCAATACACCTTACAAATGCTGCAGTGC
>JAVJGG010000008.1:33386612-33403786 GCA_035590195.1 Aviceda cuculoides
TAGTCCTTTCCTTCAAGAACCTGTGCACATCTCTTTGTGGAAATGTAGAGTCCTTGTCTTCAAAACAACACATTACTTATTTTTTCCTCAAAGCATTTAAAGTGAAGTTTAAATCAATAGCGGAGTTTGCTTACACATGTGCTGCTTTGCGCCTCTCTAAGCTCAGCTCTCACAAGTGGAAGTGGCTCATAGTGCCTGTAGTGTCTGTGCTCCACAGACTGTGATGCCCTGCAAGGCCCTGAGCTGCCACCACACTGGTAATCTTTGATACAGATAGCTATTTCCATTTCTAGACTGCCTCTTTTAAGTGTCTGCTAAGCCCTTTAAAGTTAACTGTGGTATCCCTGCATCACGCTGAAGCCATCCCTGCAAGCCCCTGCTGTCCTGTGTTTCAGGCTCTCCAACATCTACCCTGCACAGCCCCTCCTGGCCTACCTCAAAACTCTCCCTTTTCATGGCAATTTCAGTTTTAGCTGGCTATGTCTAGCCTTGGGAGGAATAATGCCTTCTAGGCTGACTGAGGCTAGCTGGGTGGGTGGATAGCTTCTCCCCTGAAGCAGAGATGGGAAAAAGGTGACAAAATCTTCCTCAAACCTATGCAATTAATGCTGCCTTATTGATATAATAGTTCACTTGTCCTTAGCTGTTTAGTTCTTTAAAAAGCCACTTATAGCCTCCTTTTATTTAACTCTTTGCCTTCAGACAAGCAATTCAAAGCTCAGCAGAGAAACCATGCCATCTCTAATATCATTCCTGTTCAATAACGTCAACATTTTTCTTGGTGATCATAACAAACTCTGACACATCATGTATAACAGCAACCAGTCTGCACATCTTTTTCAATTGCCCAGCCTTCTGGTGCACTGATGCTGCAAATACCTAATCAGCTCAGATCTTGTCCCATTTTTCATGAGCCTGAAAACTGTTTGTGAAAGAGAGACTCTTCCCCATCTCTTTCAAGTCAAGGCTAGGACTTGAAATTGGTACTAATGGTTTCCAAAGGAAACTGCATGCAGCTCTGTGATAGTGGGAAACATCCCAGCCAGGAACTGGAATGAGGAAGAAATGAGAAGATAGGGAAGAAGATGAAACATTCATTAATGATAACGTGGAAAAAAAAAAAGGACAAATTCTTGCTCCTCAGGGGTATGGTCCTTGGGAAAAATATAAGCACAGCTAGATGTTCTTCCAGCAAACATCTTCTTTATTAGTACATGCTCTGAGATTACTTTCAAGTCAGCTGCTTCCCAGGAGCTGATCATTGAGTCGAGTCCCCTTGATGTGCGGGGCTGTTTCAACAGGTGTGGGCACTCCCAGTGGGAATTAGGCAGGACCCTCCGGGCAGCCGGGGCTGTGGTCTGCAACGACCGACGGCAGAGAGAGGGAACTGGTTGTGCAAGGGACCCCCATCCAGGCTGTGGGCACCCATGTGCCACATGGTGGACACAAGCACCCCAAGAACTTCACCTCAGCACCCCTGGAACACTGAAACTGAGAGGGTGCTCGGGAGCCCTTTATTGATTGACTCCACTTCTGGACAAAGGATGATGGGATGATTCGGCACATCAGTCTGTTTTTCTGATCACAGGGGGTGTTAGACAAAATACAGAGTGGAGCGTGGACCCATGATACTTTGGCAGATGAGTTAATATGCAGAAACAATGCTCTTGTGAATCTTGGGCACCAAAGGAAGAAAAAAAATCTATGCAACAGAGCATCTTTTAGAGGCTCCTTATGAAAACAGGCCATCTGGCTTCACTGCAGTGCATTTGTTAACTCTCCAGCCTACTACTGTCTCCCTGCTGGGTGACACATGCTGAATCTGTCACACATCTAGAACAAAATTATAAATAAACAATGGTGTATTCAAATAAAACAGAACTTTCCTGCAATAGGCTTATAGGAAGCAAAAAAAAAGCTGTGAGGCAAATCCTTGTTCTTTTGTGTGCAGAAAAGTAGGTCCCTTGTTCAGCACTGGAAAGGGGATGCAGATCTGCCTGGAGAAAGATGCCTTCTGCTGAGTGATGCTCCTCGTAAGTGTTGCAGATGCAGATCTAAAGGCATTATTGCTAGCAACCACTTGGGCTAGTTGGTATCTCAACCACAGTCATGGCCCTATTTTGCTGTTCACTGGCACGTGGTTGTAGTACTCTGGGTTTCAAGAGAAACGAGGGCAATGGGGAAGCAGAGAGGTGAAGTACAATAACAAATTAGTAGGAAGAACAGGAAAGAGAGCCCAAGTTTCCAGTAAAGCAACTGGAGTATGGGATTGCACTCGCATCACCATTTGTGGGGATTTTGTATACTGTCGCGGTCACCGAGCAGTCCTCTCCTTTTCTCATAAATAATCGGAGATCTTCTCTAGTGTAGAGAGACTGTTGGATCTGAGAAACCCAGCTGAACTGCAAATCCATGTAAGCCAAGATGCAAGATAAATATTTAAGACTTCTCATCTCTCAGTCATGCCCTCGTTCTTTGAGCATCAGAAAGCAAGCTGGAGAAAAATTAAATGCCAGATTCCTGGCAGCCAGTTTCATCCATAAGCCAGGCCTTGTATGCCTGTGAACTGTATGGCAGTAAAGTGATACATTGTAGTGACACCTCCTGGGAAAGACAGAAGAGGCTTTCCATAGGCTTGTGAGTCAAAAGGTCATGTTAACACTGGCTGCAAGCCACCGCTCTCTGTAGGCAACAGCTTTCTCTAGACTGAGAAGGCAACAGGCTAACTGGGATACTCTTCTTTTTTTCATGCCCTAAGTCTATATCATTCAATGCCTGAAAAAATAATATTGGGAAACAATGCAAAATTATTGCAAGTTATATTTCCTAGCGGAGGTGGTGCATTTGCACAGTCTGCAGTGCTCAAAGGCCAGAAGCTGGGTTGTTTAAAGAGTTATTCTATTTCAGACAATCTTCAAAAAGCAAACACCCGCTGGGTCTGGGTTTTTCCAGTTCAACTTTCTGCAGCTTATTTGAAGTCACATTATATGAGTGAAATTGCTTTGGATTCGTGCTCATGGGAGTAAGAGATAAGCTGGGCTCACAGGGGTGAATGGATGTATCCTGAGGTATAATTAGGGTCAGGTGTGTCTGTATGTGTGTGTGTGTGTTTGTGTGTGCACAAACTATACAGCTAGAACACCCCTTGTCCACACCCACACAGACAGGTACACACACACAAAATGTTGTATTGGTGATTTAAAATCAGAAGATTAACAGGAAGAAAGCCATAGGAGCTATTGAGGCTGCTGTGCCATTCCATGGAAAATTTAAGCTGCTTTTGGAGCAGTTTGCCATCAAAAGAGGTGGCCTACCACTCTGCCCAGCTGCTGGCTCCAGGTTTCTGCTCACCCTCCCCAGTGCTGGGAGTCACAGCAGCTCACTAACGGCTAATCGCAAGGTTGCAGTGGCCACAGAAGAGCCATGATTGTACAAGCAGTCCTGGGAAAGTCTGGTGAAAGAGGCAGGACTGGCACTGTTGGCAGCAGGAGGGCCTTTGGTTGGCACAAGGCTGCTGTAGGACATCACCTTCATTTTGACCTCCTTTACACTCCTTTGTTCCATGAGAAACTCCCCTGGGGTCACTAAAGTTCCAGCACTGACATTAATCCAAGCTCCCCAGCAAAACCAGGCTGGGTTAACCATACCACACCCATGCCCAAGTTTCAGATAACCATTTTTTAATACTAGCCACTATTTTCAATGTTAAATTCAGACTTGGAAACATCACAAGCTCCCTCCTCAGCTGAAAATCTCTCAAAAACCATAATAAAGAAGCTGGTGAGAAGCATCCATCTCCCCATTGACACTGTGAGGAGTCAAATACTCAATGTGGTGCGCTCACTTATTGAGGGTGAAGAAAGCTAGAGCCAGGAAATGAAAATAAAGTCAAGTAAGTGGGTAGAGGAACAGGCATCTCTGGGCTTGCCCCAAGGCACCTCCATTGACATGATGCTGTTAGTGCTACCCATGTTTTTGTTGCTTGTGCACTCACCGTGGCTGTGGGAGGTTTGGGGCTGGGGCTGTTCACAGCCTGCAGAGATTTCCCAATTTTTCACAGGCCAGGAAAATGTTCAGACCTGCAGGCAACAAGGCACACTGCTGGGGAGGGAGCTGCTCATGTCCTGGGGACAAAGCAGAGTGGGCAAAGGGGAGCCCGGGTGGGAACACAACTGGCGCACCAGGCCCTACAGTACAGGACAATAAATACATTTTTCTTTTAACCAGGTTATGACAGAAAAAAATCTCCATTCTGCTCCACTTTAAGCACACAGAAGAGTCTTGCAAAAGCCAAGAGTGACCATGCTCTTCCAAAATGTAGCTGTCAAGTGGCTCGTGCTGCCACAACCACCATCAGGTACTGGAGAAATGGCAGTGTGAGCTAGCTTTATAGCTAGCCTTTATGTGTGCTCACATCCCAAAAAGGATTTTTGAATACAGCCCTTTGACCTGTGATTTACTTGTCACTTGGGCCGACAAGAGGATTTACCCCACTGAGCCCTTGAGACTGTCCCTGTTAACTGGAGTAACATTTGAGCACAACACCAAGCAGAGGCCCAGATGCGGCAAAGAGTGTTCAGGGATGTACATACATGCATAATCCCACGCTCTGACCAACGCTCCCTGCATGCCTCGCGATGCTGCTGGGGGCAGGCCCTGGCAGGAATTAATTCAGTCTTCCCACAAGGAGCAGGGACACAAACTTGCCCTGAACGGTCACGAGTGCAGCCATGCTTGCTTCCCTCTCACATACCAGACAAGCCAGACAGCAGCTCTTGTCAGGAGTGAAGTTTTATATTTTTACCACACCAGAGGCTCCTCACATACAGCGGGGCTGCTGAAAGCAGAGTTTGCTTTCTAGTCTGTGGGGATCAGACTCCAGGATCAAATGCTTGTCTGTGTTCAGCATTGTTCCAAGAGACATGCAAGGGAGTTTTGCTTGTGTAGACAGATTTGTCCCCAGGTTCCCCCGGGGAGTGCTGCACAGCATGCTCTGGAAACCATGAGCAACGGGTATTCTTGTTGGAGTGAATTACATTTACCAGATTTACTTTATTAAAATAAGAAACATATTCATCCATTTCCTACTATATATCGTTTATAAAATTAGTGGTGCAGCATCTCCAGAGAGTCATGAGCCAACTGCTGCACATGACCTGCTCAGGGATTCCAACAGGAAACTCAGCTTGGAACAAGAATTCTCTCTTAAATGAACTTTTGAAACTGGATCTCCATTGCAAAATATTTGGATATTGAGCAATGGAAGAATGTGGAACATAAACACTAGCAACTGCTTCCTTTGAGCGTTAGCAAGCTTCAGCAAGCAGGCTTGGTGCTGCTGTGGTACAGGGCACACAAGGAAGCTGGTGAGAAGGCAAGTCTTGTAGGGGTGCATTCATAATATGCTGATTAAATTGTGCTGCTTGCTACCAGATAGCCATTTCTCCTAGTTACTAGTGTGGGTGAAGCATTTGTAGGTGAAAATTAATAGTGCCTTTTGCCTCCCAAGTCTCTATAAGAGTCCTTTGTTTACAGCCTATGATTCTGCTAAGAAGTAGTATTAGACTGTTCAGAGGGCAGGTTTGCGTCATCTGCTACATCCTGAACATTCTGCTCAGAGAAATCTAATTTAATCAGGGATTACTTGGATGTCCTACTGAGCCACACTAGGATTTGACTTGCAGGCAAAGAAAAGAGGGCACGCTCTTTATTGGCTCTAATTCAGTAATGGTCCAAAGCTGCAGGAAGTCAGCTCAGACCTCAACAAAATATATTGCTGCTTCGGCAAAGCGAGCAGAAGAACACCATGCCCTTAAGGAAGCAATTCTGAGCCAGCAGCTCAACAATAAAGAAAACACTTCTTTTTCCTTTTTTTTTTTTTAAGTAGTGTCCCAAAACTTTTATCTGTGTAATGATGCAGATTTCTAAATTATATAAATTATACCTGTCAGCAGTAGCTTTGATATGTTCAAGGGTAGCTTGACAAGCAAAACCTCAAGCAAGAGTAGGACACTGCATTGCTTGGAAGGGGAGACTGAGTTAGAAGTTTTCTTTTCAGCCAGGCTCAGAGCCAGAGCTTGAAACCAGCTGTGAGCTCTAGAGTCATCACAGTGCTGCAGTGAAATCTTTAAATAGCACACTGACCTTCAGGGTGGCCTTCCCAAGGACCCCCCACAGACACCTGTCTTCATGGCCATTCAGGCCCACAAGCCTGCTTACTACATCCACATCATCCCTAAGGAGTAAAAAACCAGCAATGACGAAGAGGCAAAAAACAGGAGACGAGAGACTCCATATTGTGCGTGGGTCAAACACTCAGCCCTGACTCTTTTCTCCTGTGGGTGTGCAGTGGTATCTGTATTTGTTGAATGCCTGAGAGATTACTTAGTTTGGCTCAGGCTGCACTTACTCTTTTATTACTGGAACAGAAATATCACCAGAATGTACTCCTGAATAATGCCCTCCTGCCTTGTGATTATTTCCTTATGTTCTCTTGTCACTTTTAATTCCCACTGAAACATCACATTCCGGATTCACAAAAAACACAGAGAAAATGCCACATAGCAGAATAGTGGTAATTTCTCCCAGGCCGTAGGAACAGAGTTCAAACACTTTCTTTTTTTCCCTTTTCCCTTCCTCACACTACCTCCCCAGTCTTGTTCAAAACACTGGCATGTAAATTGGGCAGCACAGATCCCACTGCAGACGAGCCACCACCCCCAGAGGTGCCCAAGGTCCCGTGAGGGTTATGGCTGTACTGAAGCCCCTTCACAATTAATCTGTTGGTTTTGCCATTATGAGCTAAGTGAAAGCTGGTATGGGGAGACCGCTGAGGTAGAGCCTCAGGGTATATATCCAAGATGTCAGTTTGTGAGAAGTATGCATATATCTAGAGGCAAGGATAGAAGAAACTCTTCTCCCTCCTTTCCCTAAGAAATCATGCATCTCTGCTATCCTGATGATATCCTGATTTTTTCTTAATAAAGCACTTAGATATTTGTCTAGGTTTAAAGCATCATCTTAAACAAGCCCAGGAACAGACTGACCATGATTCTTCACTGATTCACTTCGTACAGTCACCTAGGCTTACGCTTAACAAGGCACTCATTCCATTGCTTTTCTTGCATTTGAGCTTCAAGGAGCTCTAATCCTCACTGGGTGTTGTTCTCTAGCAGCTGTCTCCAGCAAGCTTGCATCCAAGTGTAAAACGAGAGACAAAGGGGTGAGGACACATAAGCAATGAACCGTACAGGTGACTCCAAGGAGCAATGGCCTCAGCAGCACCTTCACAGCCTGTCTCTGAGACGCCACAGTGCACAGTCTGAAGGAGGTAGTAAGGCAACGTTTGCAGATACATGGGGAGAAATCCTTATCAGCCAAAAGGCAACATGAAAACACATGGCTGCGCACTTCACCAAGGTGTGCATAGTTGGGAATACGAAGATGCTGACAGTTAAGCCTGAAGTCAGTGCAACTCTCGGCATGCCTGAAGTCAGGCAGTGGCTGAAGAGCTTTGGCAAGGCAATTGCCTAGGGCTGTACAAACTGGAGCAAAAAGTATCATGGAGATCTCACAACACTTTAGCTTTCAGCTTCCAACACGGTCATTCTGATCTCTGTTTTTACACAGTTGAGGAGTCTCACTGACTTTGGTTCTCCTGTCTGCACTGACCATGTTTTTGGCTCTGCTGGGCCTGAACACTTTGCCCTGGACCAGCAAAGCACTTCTTCGTGTTTATTTTTAAGCAGGTGAGCAGCCCCATTACCTTCATAATTCTTGCATTCTTTAATGGGTCTGCTGTTACCACAGTTATCACTGTTACTTTTCGCCTCATTTATTTTCCCTCCACTTCCTGGCCTTTTCCCCTAACCCTCTCAGTTTTCTGGTAACATATGTACTTTTAAGTATTATGTCTTTTTGCTCCTCCAAGTTTGAGTTTGCATAGACCTTTCATTCACAGTGAAAGGGTATCCAATAATTAACCAGTATTACAGTATTGTTTCCTTCTTTCTTATTAAGGGAGGATAGATTGCTGTTTCATAAACCTACACCATCGTTATGGTACTCCAGAATGTACTCATTAGGAAGAATTACACAGACAATTACAGATTCTCATTTAATTTCTCCCTTTTGTTCATGGTTAAGAATGTGAATGAACTAAACACATAAGTTACTGACACTTTTCTGTATGGATGTTTTGTCTGGCATATTTTGCCAGACAGCTTCCCTGTTGCAAGAAAATACTGAAATTAATTATCTTATTTTTCCTCATTAGTTATCACAGATTAATAATTTCTCAGTACTTAACAAATCCAGTATGGGTATAGCACCTAAAATTCATATCCAGCATGAGAATATTCAGCAGAGATACTGTTTGGTGAGAAGATGTTTGTGCATTTAGCCTTGCCTTAACTGATCTAAAATTAGACCTTCTCTGGACTTCAGTGCCACTGCTGTATAAAAACTGGGCTCAAGATAGGAACTAGTGTCTCTTTGGTGCCTAGTGACCGCTCTTGGGCCAGGTGTTCTGATAGCATGTTGGCGCTCTCTTCCCATCACAGTCCCAGCTGCCCACATCCATCCTTCTCTCTCGTATTTATTTCTAACCCTGAGCTGTGCCGAATGCTTCATAGGTCCCTGAATGCATCATAACATTGTAAGAACAGCCCTGCTTTGTCAGACCACGAGCTCACCTCACCTAACATCTGGCCTCCTGACAGCAGTGGCCCAGGAAAAACTAGAATGATGCACTTTTTCAGCATACCTGCACAAGACTCTGACTGAGAAACTTTCTTTGGTGACAGTCACCAAAAGCAATGACTTTGCAGATTGTTACCCCAGTATATTCTTCTTCCATGTAGTTGTTCAGTCAGCTTTTTGAACCCTTGCAAACTTCTAGCAACCTCAACACTGAAGTTTGTAAACTCTTCCAGTGCACCGCAGCGTGCAAAGAAATCTCTCCCCCCCCCCGCCCCCAATTTAACAGGTGCTTACACTTGTCCACAAAAAGAACTGAAAGAACAGGTTTGCTTATAACAGCAAATAATCAGACCTGCTACATATGAGAGTAACAGTGGGATGGTTTGTGCCTATGAGCCCATGGATGGCAGCCATCAGCCTGGCTAACGACAGGACATAAGTGGTTGCTGCGGTCCAAACTGTTGAAAAGCTCTGTAGTTTGGCCATATATCAAACATACACACTTTGTGAATCAGGAACAGAAGTGACAGTAATAAAATCCCTAAAAACATTGTGTCGAATCTGGTGGCTGTTTTGGTTTTTTATTTTAAATTAGATCTTCATTTCCTTGCCAAAGCAATGCCAATTTTTTGTTCTATAAAAGCTCAGTTTCTTTTAGGTAGCACTGTGCAGATGAATGATCACCCTGGAGCATGGATTTTCTGGCATTATATTTTACAACAAAGTACTAATGACTAGATCGGTTTCTAGACTGATATCATTATTTACTTGATTCATACACCGTTTCTGCATTCAGATATTTTCCTGCCCACACACTTTTATGAATATTCTGTCAGTGTAAATATAAGTAACTCACAGCTGAACGTGGACCTTTGTAAGTGCCTCCACAGCACAGCATGTCAGGAGTGTCATGCAGATGAGCATCCTTCAGTCTTGACCATAGTCACCACCATAGTAGTAACATTTAACACAGGCAATCATAGTAGATGATGTAGGGATGGTCAAAAGCTATTCTGAAGCTATTGATTATTGCAGCCTTCAAGCCAGGTGGTGACAAAGACAGAGGTGAAGTTTGTATCTGGAAATGACTCCATTAGTGCGGGCAGTAACAGGCCAGAGCTGGATGCAGGCACAACAGGGGTTAGCAAGAAATTGGTCCCTAGTCATACCGTATGAAGCAGGCATACAGGGTCAAGAAGTGTTAGTTGGGGGGGAAATATGTGCCTTTCTCAGCCCACTCATTAAATCTACCCTTCTAAATTTGCTTATGGACAGCTTTTCAAGGAGCAACCAGTGTGATGTCTGGAATAGATGGTGTTTGCTCAGTCAGTGCTTCCTGCCTGGTACTCAGCTGTGATGAGAAGCAGCATAGGTGACTCAGAGATTTGGACACGGCTTGTGGTTTCACTTCATGCAACCCACAGACATATGACTTTTTTTCCACATTATTACTGAGTTATGCTACAGTGAATGTTAATGACCCACAATGAAATGATTCCCTACACCAAGCAAGGCAGACCGCTATCCACAAATTCACCATTTTCTTCACTTGCCTCTATTAAAATAATTAATCACGCTGGGGGAAAACACACACAGCCTTGCTGTGAGGTTGTAGTGGGATGATACATCACAAAGGCTATAAAAACATTATAAACACAAAATTACCAGCATCATTTAAAAAGAAAAAAAAGAAACCACTCTGGAAAATAAACCAGAGAAGACGTGAGAAGCTCATTGCCCAGCTTTAAAATCAGGAGAACCCCCACTGACACACAGTATTAATATTTGCCAAATGAGGGACTTCAGCAGGGAACACAAGGGCCGTGCAACAGGCGTTTTGGTGGTCAGGAGGCAAGCAGCAGGTGATACTGGAGAGAGGGAAAGGCTGTGTCCCGATGCATGTTGAGAGAAGGCATGTTGCAGCCTCACCATGGCTGGCACGGTTACTGACATCCTCCACCAAATGGTGGGTGACAGTGTAAGTGACTGCTGTGCACATCCCGTCTCAGCCAGGACAGTCCTCAAGGACATAACCAGGAAAGCCGATGCCTGCTGCTCACCTTAATTCTCTGCTTAAAATCACCATGCACTAATAAGCAAACATTTCTGCTAGGCTAGCAAAGAATTACAGCACCCAGACTTCACGAGTACGAGTGTCCATTGTTGATGAAGTACGTCAGCAAAGAGCAAGCAGCCAGGCTGGACATGCTGTGCCAGCGCGGGTGAAACCTGTTTCGCTCCCAGCTCCGGCTGTTCCAAGGAAAAGCACAGAGGCCACTCACAAGTGAGATTTTGATGGTGCTGCGCTGCTGCCAAATGATCTCCCTCTGCAAGAGCAGACAAGCAACAAATCCCTTCCCAAGAGCCAGGGAAGGTGGTGATGGTGTTTGCCAGGAGCAGAGGTGCTCGCAGACGCTAACCTGGGGCTCTAAAAGAGGACGCTGAGACAGGGGGCTTGACACTGCACTGCACAATGGGGGAAGGATTTGTCCGTTTGTCTGCAATCAATGCCACATCCACTTTCCAGTGATGGAGTACCAGTGCAGAAGCAGACCTGTTGCCCCATCTGCCTGCTGAGCTCCTGCCACTCGGCATGTGGCACAGCTCTGGTGTGGAAGCTGCCTGCATTAGCGCCGCGGTGAAACTGGACCGGGCAGTCTGCAAAAAAAAAAAGAGTGCGGTACACCACTGCAGTGAGAACACATTCAAATATCCACAATGAGATAGGGAAGCATTTTTTTGCTGATGGAAATACCTTTTTCTTCTGCACTAGGCCTGTCTCACATAATCCAGAGGTTAAAATGGGAATAATCCAGGGGACTGGCATAGCCTAATACTACCAGAGCCAGAGACAGGATTTCATGCATGGAAAAGAAAATTGGTTTTATCTAAATGTATTTTTCCAGATAAACCTGATTCTTCTCTAGTGGGCCTTAAGGAAATCAGGAATAATACTGGAGCAAATCTGTCTGTTGCAAGTGCTAACTCAATGTGCCAGGTCAGAAATATTTACTAAGATAATCTTTAAAGCATGAAAGTCCACAGCAACTTAAAAATCTATTGTAAGCAACAGGACACCATGTTTGCAATCATTTCTTTGTAATATCATGTTTCATCATTTGCTCTAATTGAGTTCTGCTGAGAAACAATGCTTTTGATCATGTCTGCTTTCTAATTTCTCCCCTCTAGTCAGTCAAGAAAAAAGGATGATATGGTTTCAAGAATAAAATTAAGATTCTGTGGCCATGCAAATAGCTAGAAATTAGCATGGACTAAGTTACAAATAAATACATATATGTATGATTTACAGGAAGGAGAAAATGTGCACAGAATGCAAAATGCAGCATAATTTCTGTTCGTAGTGTAACCCTGGAGTGTTATCAAAGTAAGTGTGGTGCTCCTTAACATGAAAAGGCAACAAAGTTCATTCTGTAGTCAGAATTTTAATGGAAGAAATACTGAAACAGAAGAGAAACCGCTGATGAAAAGATGGTGCATCCCCAAAGGAACCTCCACTGGGGATAAACTAAAAGGAGTTAACTGTTTGGATAGAATCCAAACAAACTTTATGTTTCACATTACTTGTTTCTTTTTGAACTAGGAAAAAAACCCCCACCAACCTATGTTTGCACCTTATTAATGGAAATCAATTAGAAACAGTACAAAAATCAAATAGAAGCCAAGTGAAATGCAGAACTGACTAGAGGCTCTGAAGGAAATGTGCTTTGTGTTAACTAGGCTATTAGAGAAAACAAAATATAAAAGCAGTAAGAGCTTCAAAGAAATGCAATGGACCAGGTCCAAATTCCCAGCAACACACTGGGCTGGAAAAGATTCACTGGACCGCCTAATTTATTTAACACTTTAAATTCCTAAAAGTGCATCAGTCATAAAAAATACAGCATATATTAAAAACCACATTACACTTCTTTGAAATTAATGAATGGCTGCTGGATTTGAGCTCCTATTTTCCACTTAAAAAACACTTAGTATAACCAGAAGCTAAATAGTTTGGGATGCTCAAAGCAGAGGAATGCAAACAAAAGAAATCTTGGGCACTGGAAGATTATCAGTAATAAAGGCTATTGAAAAAAAATTACTCATACAATATCATGTTTTAATTCTGCTAGAGATTTCTTTGTTTCTTGTAAATGCAAGTTTTGCCCTAGTTTTGAGGGCACGATGCTGAAGTTAAAAGTATACTCCCTCTGCATGACAGTGCTACAGTCACTCTGTGCCCCACACCACATGAGAGACAGCTTCACTAAGTGAGCTAGCAGTGTGAATCCTGACATGGGGGTGTGAAAAGGAAGGAAGAAATATTTCAGCTTTCCTGCAAATGTCCCCCCACATGTCCAAAGGCGATAGGGAAGATGTCGTCTCCCCTCCCATCCCTCAGTGACTTTTCCTGCCTCCCTCCTGTTGCATCCTCTGCACTTACAAGCAGGTGCCTTCTGGCCTCTCGAGGCTCAAAGCCGTATCCTCCTAAGAAGGAAATCAAGAGCAAATTCTCCATCGCTGTAAACTTGCTTGGGTGCATTGGCTTCACTGGAGTTACACTAACTAAACCCACAAACTACAGGGGATTCAGAGAATTTAAAATCCTAGAAAAATATTTTGAGAAGGTAGTAAACCGTAGGCACATGTGATGCCTGTGAAGAGGGTGAAGTCTTGGGTGAATCAATGGGAAAAAAGCTGAGAGACCAGTGAGGTCGAGGACACACACCTTGTGCATATGCACAGTGACGTACCCCCATGTCCACACACGCCTGCTTTCTGTGTTACTGACAGCGCCGGCTCTGCTTTGAGCTCAGGTTGGGGTGTGAGCTTGAGTGACCTTAATTCCCCCAAGGGAAGAAAACTTTGTACCACGATCCCCGAAACAGCTAGATGGCTTTTGAACCTGCACACTGGGCTTCACCCAGCAACCTGAAAATCTGTGACGGGCTCTCATGGCTTTGAAAGTCAGTGGGGCAGAAGGAAGGGGGAATTGTAGTGTCTGCAGATGAACAGGAGACTTTCCTCTCTATTGCTGCCAAGCCAGTGCTTTTCATCAGCATCCAATCATGGCCAGAAATGCCTTAAAAGAAAGAAAGAAGCTCTTTGGAACAGAGTCCTTCAGTGTATCATCCCAGAGCACAAAGGAGCCCCTAGCTCTAAGGAGGCCCTCTTAGGTACTGACTCAGCATAACAAATTGTAATAATAAAAAAAATATATACTATTATTTTTGTAGGTAGGTATTTTCCCCGTCTTTCTCTCCCTCTGAAACTTGCCAAGCTAGAGGTGAAGACAATGGCTTCTTTGTTACCTCTGGAAAAGCGGAGAAAGACAAAAGATTTTTTTTGTTGCTATTGGAGGAGATATCAAATAAATGAAAAAGAATGTTTATATTCCCATAGGCTTTTGTGTAGCTGTGAGCATCTCAAAGGCAGGACAAGAGCTTGGAGAATACACAGAGATATAAAAAATCCAGGCTCAGCTTTAGCCTCTCTGCTGTGCACAGAGACAAGGCACCAGTCAAAATATCTGTGTCAGTGAGTGTTTGCACGTACAGGTGAAAGCAAGAGAGATAAGAAGATGCAGGGAAGTAGTAAAAGAGAGAGGATGAAAATGGATGGCTGGTTAGGGAGGGACCAGAAAAGGGGAAAAAAGATAAGATATATTTAGTCACCATAAATAGTAACAAATTTTGTTACAACTGGTACAAATATTTCACTTAAAGTACTTTGGTTGAAAAATGATATTAAAATAAATGTTTAAAAAAAGTGGAATTTCAGTATTTTCCTTCTTTTTAATGAAGTCTAAACCCCAAAATCTACCTTGGAACTTGAATTTTACCCCTTTCACAGGTTAGAGTAGAAAGCCAGAAAAAATCTAACAGAGAGAGAATGAAATGAAGGAGAAAAGAAACAGTGAAATAAATGAAGGGGGGGAAATTGCAAATCTGAACATTCTGATAATTGTTGTTTCTGACAAAACGTATATACATATCATTGAGCAAAAAAAGTGTTCCTCTTAAAAACTAACATTATTCTCAATTATTCTGCACAGTAAGCAGGCTCATTTTTCAATGACATCTTGTTACTGTTATGTATTATATCCATTACAGGAGAGCCCAGAGTTTCTCAAGCTTCTGTCACGCTGAGTAAGTACAATATTTAGGAAAGATTATCCTCATCTTAAAGAACTGACAAGTTAACTAGAGACAAGATGCAGCAAGTGGGCAAAGAACATATGAAGAGAAGATGGAGAGGAGGAGTAAGATGAGGGACTGTTGTGAGAACACAAGGAGCCCAGCTGGAGGGATTCACTACGTATTTCACAAGTGCCTTCTCCTTTGACTTGTATACAAAGCCATGGGCTCTGGTGTCTCCCCCAGAAGTCACCTTTTCCATGATCGGTGAGTACAGTGGGACTGAAAAGGGAGCTGACAGGCTGGGTGCTAGGCTCTCAGATGATGCACGAAGTGTGATGGAGGCACGCCAAATAGCACACAAGGCACTGCCAGGAAACAGGTCAACACTGTCAACAAAGACAGGAGGATGGATTAAGCAGAGTTACTGCATAATTTCTTCTTGCATGTGAGTACATTTCTAAAGCATCCAATGAACCAGGGACAGCTTGTAGGCACAAGAGTGACACCTCTAAGGCCACAGGAGGTCCAGGATTGCCATCCATTAGCCACAGTCTTCTGCTTCCCTGCTCATGCATGCCTGTCACTTATGTTAGAAGCACAGCTATCGTGGACAGAAGGGCTCTAAAGTCTGTCCTCATGGTTGTGCCAAGCTCTTAGTTCGTCTGTGGTAAGTGGTTCAGTGGCCCCAACATGGGTGGTGGGAGACTTATACTCCAATTCTTCTGTATAACTTTGCATGGTGGGAGAAAGAGAGACTCAGTTTCCCCATCTACACCAGGGCTTTTTTAATGCAAAGATTCACAAACTGAGAAGCTCCATTTGTGTCCATTTTCCTTTTATTGACCTTTGAAGTATCACCTATTGAGTACAAAATTGCTACTTGTTGCTCCCTAAGATTGGGGCCATGCTTTGCTCATTTATCAAAATCCATGCCTGCTCCTCATTGCAAGTGCCATGAAAGGCTGAAGACTCTTCTTTCTGCAGCCTCAGACCAGCAGTGCCCCTGCACCACCAGGCACTGCCATGCCTAGTGCACATCAGTGACCATCATCTCATGAGCTGAGAAAGAAGAATGGTGGGAGGTCTTATCACCATTTATCAAGATTGAACATTTGCTATGTCCCTATGGGTAGAGGACAACCACTGCCAGCTACTTTGGAAGCAATACTGTGTTTCTCGTCCGCTAACAGCAAAGAACTGCAGCTGCATATAGCAACTGCATTGTTATCCTCCATGCAGAGACAGCTCTTTTGCAGAAGGGAAAATCTGTTACTTACTGCTCTGGACTATTTTCAGGAAAATATCTGCTCAGGAACTTTCCACCATGAGTAAAAGGTCTCAAAAATGTCTTCCCAACCTCTTTTATTTGTATTAAACTATGCTAATACACGCTCTTGTGACATTTCTAAGACTTGAGAAAGACAAAACTAAAAAAAAAAATAAAAGGAACGAAACTTTTTTTTTTTTAGCATTGACTCAGAGAATGTGTGAAACAAAAAGTTTTATGGCATTTGTTTGAGATTTCCCATGGTTGGTGAAACACCCCCAGTAACAACTGCTTAGAGTATCATTGGCCGGAAACTTCAGCATTAGCAGATTTATACCTTTTCTATTACCTGCAGCAATAAACTGCCTTAAAAAACCCCTCTTGTTCCCTAACTACAAATTGAACTTCAATAAATGTATCTAATATAGCCACAGGAAAGCACAAGGCAGAGTTGTGTGCAGTCTTAAAATTTTACACGCAGGTCTCATTGCCTCAGAAGTTTGGATCAGATATTGTCCAACCTTAATCTATCTGCACTCCCTGGGCTAGGCAAAGCAAAATACACCTGAGTCAAAACCTTCTGCTGCAGTCAAATTAAAGGCATAAAAAAATAGGATGCCTTTCGCAAACAAGGAGGAGCACTACAATGGGCTTGTGACCTTCAAATTTCCTGGCTGACTAGTTATAGGAGAACCTTGGTCTAAACTGGAGCATCTTAAGGGGTGTCATAAATTGGAAGAAGGATCTCTGGGAGCCTCGTGCTACACTGACACAGCTGGCACATTGCTAATTTCTTCAGCCTTGTATCATGAGGTTATGCAACCTTGTCTTGTGACAACCCGTGTCTCCTGCATTTGGGCAATTTGCTGCTCCAAAGAAAAGAAGATGCAGCGGCTTTCTGTTCTTTACGCCTTTACAACTGCAGTGTAACCCCAGGGAATAAGGCTTTAATTTTAATGCCTGTTATGGGTTTGTGTGGTGGGGTTTTTGGTAGCGGGGCAGTGGGCTGCAGGGGTGGCTCCTGTGAGAAGCTGCTAGAAGCTTCCCTGGCTCCAAGCCGGACCCGCAGC
>JAVJGG010000008.1:33404880-33425701 GCA_035590195.1 Aviceda cuculoides
TTTTGTTTCTTCCCCAAGTTGAGCCTGTCTTTTGCCTGTGACCATAAGTGGGGAGTGATCCCTCCCAGTCCTTGTCTTGACCCACGAGCCTTTCTTTGTATTTTCTCCTCATCCTGATGGGTAGGGGAGGGAGTAAATGGATGGCCTTGTGGTGCTTTATTATCGGTTGGGTTTAAATCATGACAATGCCTAATGCTTGAATGCCATTAGATTAGCTACATTGCAGCTGTGCCCATTAAACTCCCTACCTTACCTTTGGCAATTTCTCACCTTTGAAAGGTTACCGTTATTCTCATTATCTGTATCCTGGTAGTGCCTGAATAACCACATAGCTTTAGTGGTTTTTTAGCACAGGTCAATCTTTAGTGTGCAACAGAGAGCTCTAGCAAAACTGCTCTAAAGGGTCAATGAAGGCCAGCTTAAAGGCACAGTCCTACTGATATCTGTGAGTCTATGGTTAGGTGAGAAGAGAAGGATATATGTGTCCACCATCAAAACTTCAGAGGTTTAGGCTCAGCTCTGTCCTACCGTCATCTTGTTTCTCTCTTCTTCCTATACTGCCATGTTACTATGGAGCATATTCTCAGTAAAGCTTAGTCAAGAGGTTCCCAAGCTGTGGTTCTGCTGAGGGGTTGTCAGCTGGTCTGTGAAATACCATTACACAGTAAAATATTTTAAACTTATGAACTCCCTCTGTGAAAAAGAAGGCTGAGACTGTGTCTGCGACATTTGAGAACTAGTGGTTTAGGCACTGAACTCCCATTGACATTGCAACAGGCTGCAGTTAGGAACCAAGCCCAAGTACAGCCATGCACAAAGGTCCTGTGAATACACTCAGCTTTTATTTCATCAGGACTCATTATCCTGCTACTAAAATGGAGATCATGGTCCTGCCATGCATCATGCAAAAAATACACAAGCAATATCTGCACACAGTCCAGTTTTCTGCACTTCTACATATTTCCAGTCACAGCTCTTCTGGGGATTTGGCTGTGCCAGAGGCAGCACTAAAATCCACAGGACAAGCAAACTAACCACTTCTCATGCTGAATACAATGGTAAACCATAGCGGCTGTGATCACTTTTCTTGCCAACAGTGAGCATGCAAACAGTTGTCTCTGCCTGCAGCCATGTTTGTGTACAAGGTTAATTTCCTTCAATGTAGGCAACATCATGTCCATCTTGGAAATAGTAAGTTGGCAGCGACTGGCAGCAGAAGGTGCTTATGGCAGCCCCAGTTTCTTCACTGGACAGCATTTCACTGGCTCCTGGGAAGCAGGAATAACAAGTGACACCATTGTCACCACAGGTTGACATAAAGAGAATCAGTACTGAAGGTAACATTTAGCACTTCAGTACTAGCTTTTTACTGGTGGCCACAAAATCATCAATGTCAGCCTATAGTACTGAGATAGTCCAGCATTCCTACTTCAGAAAAGGTAGTGCAGTATCTCAGACTCCACAACTGTAGGTAAATAGTGACTTTTAATGGCTGCTATTACATATAGCTCTTCCAAAATGATTTGGAGACAATAACCCAGAAAGTTCCCCATTGGATTTTCAAAGGGTTTGATGACAACTTTTCCCCTTGATTCACACCTCCTTCTGGTATTTCTTTGGCCAAAGAAAGATAAATTTGCCTCAGTTGTGACTAACCAACTTGAGTTTCTCAAATAATAGGAGCTCATGCAGTAAACCCCAAAGGTCACAGGTTCAGTCCCCACTGGCTGAATCTCTCTTGACACATGGTCTTAAATTTTCTTATATGTACAAGGCAAGGATATTAAGTAACTTGTCAAGCTGGAGTAGATGCCACTACCAAAGCTAGGGTCATAACTCAAGAGCTTCTAGGCAGCAGGATGTCCTCATGACATAACTGAGAACAAAAGGGACTGACCTAGGAATGTGAAATAAATGACATCCCTGCTCATATTATTGCACAAAGCAGCCAGTAATGACTAGAAACATAAATGGAGATTCGCCTTGGAGAAATAGAGTTTAATATGACAAACACATTTTTAGCAGAAAATATAATGCTGAAAATGACTCGGGGTGGGGAGGGAACAATAAATTAGGCAAATCTATAGCATGATAGAATAATGCTAAATATCATAGAAAATATCAGTACAATGTATGAAAATAGCTCTAATATCATACAATGGTGGGTTAGGAAAACACTGCAGACAAACGTTCTGGCCGGCTGGGGGATTTCCCGCTTAGTAGACAAGGTGGCCAAAGCAGATCATGCTGTATGACTGTACTCAATAAAACACAAAGCACTGCCGTAGCATAAGGTACTGAACAGGGCATGTTCACCCAGATGAAGGACCGTGTGGTGGCAGCTGTGCTGCTCTGAAACTGTAGTGCCACAATAAGACACCTCAAGTAGGTACAAAATGCAGTGTAGACATAAACTCAATAGAGGAAGGGGACTGGAGAAAAGGCATGTGTTAACCCATGGTATGTTTCCCTCAGTGCCCAGCTTGCTTGTGCTGTACCTGCTTAGGTGCTAATCCACACCGGAGCCTAAACTCAGCCCCAGGGGGTTTCAGGCAGGCACGGCTCTAGGCTGACAGCTGGTAACTGAGTGACGAGATCAAGTGCTGCTTTCAACAGCCCTCCTCAGCTATGACTGCCTGCCTGAAGAGCGCTTCAGGCCCCTTCCATTGCAGCCATGTGTCAGCCCCCACCACCTCTGGCAATGCCATGTGGTCACCCAGTTGGCACTGCTTTGCGGTGGACTGGAAGCACCTGCTGGTCACTTAGAGAGGCAGCAATGCTTCCTGGGCACCACATCTCTGCTCTCTGTGGCATGAGGGGCGAGCACAGATGCAAGGGGAGACCTGGACTTGCTCTTCTCCTGTCCTTGGCAAGGTGGGGAGCAGAAAGGACCCTCACCCACAGTAGCAGCTCTTGCCCCAAGTGCTCTGGTCCATCCTTCAGGCACCACAGCAGCCCGCTCTGGTGTAGGCAAAGTTGCCAACATGGCCACAGGTTTTTGCTGCCTCCAAGAGCCTACTGCCCTGGGGAACTTCTGTCTGCAGCTGTCCCTAGCGCAAGCATGGCAGACAGAAAAGCAAATGAGACTATTTAAAAGCTTTCCAGTTAGGGGTAAACTTTAGTGCATCGCAATTTAAAACCAAATAATGTAGGTCTGTAAGTGACAGTTTGGTCTGATTTTTTTAAGAGGGGCAAATTAAGATTTGTGAACTCTTAGTTGTATTCAGGTAGTTTTCACAAGCAGTTATATGTCCAGAAAGGCAAATAACTTCCCAACCAAGTCAGGGCAGGCTTTGTAGTAAAATAAACTACGCTTTGACTATTGCTGATGATGAAAATGCAGCTTGGTTTGGTTTTAGTGAGGAGATGGATCTTTAATACATTCTTACAGTCTTTTACAATTATTGCTGCTTCTGCCAGGGCCAGGCAATTAAAACTGCAGCCCAGCCTTTGCCTTGCTAAGCACTGTCATGTTTTTTAGAGGCTCTGGGGGAAGGAGCCTGCAAAGAGGAATTCCAGACTTCTGCCAGTCGATCCTGCATAGAATTACTCCGCCCAGGGTCCTCCCGATTCTATAAAGTGAAAAGCATTTATCCCATCCTTAATTTGTTGCCTGTAGACAGACGAGATCCTGGCTCCAGCATGTTTCTGACTTGCAACCACATACTACATGAAATTATGATATCATTAAGGAATAGCTGATAGATATGAGTCCCATCAGCCACATTGTTTACTCTGTTCTGAAGTCATTGCAGATTCACAGTTGATATTTACACTTAGCTTCCCCTGTATTATCTATGGCAGCTGTAACTATCTGTCAACAGAAATTTCATGACCATGGTGGGCGAAGAAAAAAGGCATAGCCTAGCACAGTAATACATCAGATATCTAGTAGCAGCAAGCAACAATAGCTGTTGTGCAATAACTAATGACTAGCCAACTTGGCTGTGTTGTGCCTTCCTTAATATGTTGCCACAGCCCCCACTTTCTGAGATGGACTATAAAACATCTATTTAGGATCATGCTCAAGGAGGTTGAGTTTGCACCTTTTCTTGTTCTCGTTATTGCTAGTGTCATTAGATGAGATTCATTTGATGACATTACTTGTGCTCATTACAATCTTTGTGACTAGAATATGGTACAGTATCTGAATTTTAATGCCTCATATATTCTCTGAGAGATGATGGCAATAAATGCTACTCCTTTGACCTTCCCTGTGTTTTATCATTTGATTCACTGGTCATCTCCATTCGTTCATCTCTATTTGTGCCCATATATAGACTGAAGAGCCAGAAAAGAAGAAAAGCTACAGTTACCAACAGATAATAATATTTACAGAATTGAATGTCTTCTACTTGTAAGCATATTAACAGTTTATAACCTTTCATCATCTGCATTAAGCACTAGCATTCTGCCTTTTCCTTGAGACAGGGATTGCTGTGAGCAGGGAAAATGGCAATGTGTGGATCCTTTAGCATTACAGGAACACTACAAACACGCCCAGTAACTAGACATGCTTGTGACAATACTTGGGGTGGGAATGGTAAAAAGGGCTTTTTGTTTGGTACTAGTTCCAAGAGTGACCTTGAAAGAATTCCTTGGGAGCTATATTTTGGGTAATGTGAAAAATAGGTGTAGCAGTGACAAATTAACCCCTTCACTGCCAAGCTTTCCTGCTTTCCTCAAGCTTGCTTTATGGCTGGCAGCCTACTACTGTACCTAGTCAATAGAATATAAACAGGTCCTCAGAGTAGGGATATCCAGGTGAAGTAGAGGTGTTATACATACTGCCAAACCTCAGCCACCAAACACAGGAGCCTATCGTAGGAGCCTAGATTGGATTCATCTCCCCACAGCTCCCTGGATAGTCAATAAGAGAAACAGAAAATGTTAGGTCTCATTTGGCCTGTTTTAGACATCACCCTAAGTTTTCCTTATAGGCAGTGGACAGAAGGAGCTCTTTCTGAGGAGGATCTATAGCACTTTAATTAGACATTGACTCTTGATTGCTGGCTGGAAGAAACTCTTCTCTCTCCTTTGGCTGTTGAGGGAGAGCAACCCTTCAATTTAAGCTCCTAAATTGGGTGCTTAAAAGTATGTAACATGATTGCCTCCCCTCCTCAAAATGCTTGACCTGGATGCTCCTGGGTGGTGAAAACAGAGTGCTGTCTGGTGCACACTCCCTGCAATAGCAGCTCATGATTTGATGGGGTGTTTCTTTCACAGGCTTGCTGACTTGAGGGAGCTCACCTGATTTATAGCATAGATTGTGGTGTGGTGCTTTGAAACTGAATTGCTTGAGCTTGTCCATAAAGAACAAGAACATTTCAGTGGGATGTGTGACAGAACCATTTATTTTTACCTATTTCCTTTCACAAACATCTACTTTTCAACAGGCAGGTTATGAAATAAGGCCACATTTGCTCCTGTGCTGTGCCTTGGTACAGGGGAAGGACTATACAAGGGGGTTCATTACTCCATGAAGCTCCAATGACTTCCAGCACTATATATAAAGCTGCCATGAAAGACTGATATTTTTTTATTTTTTTTTAACCTGTCACAAGGATTTACTCATCTAGCTTTGGGCAGAATTTTTTACAGGTCTCCAGTACATTGAAAAATACACCAGCAGTAAAACAGTGTCCAGTTTAGCCTCATCACCAAAGCCAGAGCTCTTCTGGGAACAGGCAAAGCAGGTAGCTGCCCAGAGCAGCAGCCTGTTGTGGGGAGGTAAACCACCTGTGACTGCTGCTGGCTTTGTGGTTGACAGAATATGGGAGAGCCAGACTTGCTGCTGCTCTTCCTCCAGGGACACTGTGAAGGGCTGTGGCTGGTGGCTACTGCTGTCAGGCAACGCAATGGACTGGTGGTCACCACCCCACCCTCGCAGCTCTGTGGCTGCAGGAGCAGAGATTCCAGCTCCTCTGCACACATCCCCTGCCCCACTCCCCTTCTTCCTGCCTTTCTCTTCAGGTAGGGGATATGCCCCAACCAGCCTCCAGCCCCTGAGATGTGGGGTGGCAATGCTCACTTCTGAGCCTTTGTAAGCTCTGGCCACAGATTTAGAGAAAGCATTTAGAGATGGCCTATTAATGGCATTTAGCAGCCCTCATATTATACTCAGCAGGGGACCTGGTACAGAGGCAGTCAGAGCATCCCAGACATGTACAACACTATGGTGCATTAGGCAACATGATGGCTCAAAAGCAGACCACAGGTTTTGCTTGTCTGGTTTTTACCTCTGCAGCTAGGTGATGCAGGCTGTGGAGGTCCTTAATTGATAGCACATGGAAGCAGGGTGCACCACAAAATCACTGCTGTGGTCTCCAACACCCCAAAATGTCTCCAGAGCACAAGTGAGCTCACCTGTAATTGCAACAGGCTGGTGAGGATGTGGGCTGGCTGGCACCAAAAGGGTTAAACTGCTAGGTCTGAAACAAAGCAAATGGGGGAGAAGGTGTAAGAACACATGTAATCAAAAATGATTGCTAAGAAGGGATAATTGGAGAAAATCCTCCTCCTCCTCTCTAGAACAGCAGCAGTGAAAACAAGGATTCAGTGGCATGTTCCTTGCATCCACTGCAGACTGATCCGAGTGAGACAGATTCACAGACAGGTTAGGAAGGACTAGGCAGTGGGATACTCTCTGCAAGCAAATGCCAGCTGTGGCAGAAGTAGATCTGTCCCTATGCAATTTCAAGGTGATATGATAGGTCGAAGCACCAATGTAGAGATAAATGCGATTTCACACTCAAAGATATTTACCAGCTATTGTCCAGAAAGACATCTAATTTGACATCCTTGTGAAGTAGCCAGAGCACAGTCATGGTTTACTTTCCATGAGGACATAGTTATATCTTAATTTGGCCAAACCTAGGCTAAGCACGGTTGAGAGAAGATTAAAACCTTGCAGGGACAGGAAAAAAGCAAGGGATACTCTGTCCAGTCAGTGATGCAAAATCTCCTGTATCTGAGCCAAATATATGAGGCTACGCATTTTCCTACTGGCATTTTTTTTTTAATTCCATATGTGCACAAGCAACTACAAAAATAGGTGTTGCCTTGTTTTACTGCAATATCTCAAAATTACAATTCTTTACATGTTTACTTTACCTAAATGTCGTCTTGTTTAGTAGGAAAGATCTGAGATTCTTTTTCTCCCTCCTGTTGGAAAGGAGATATTGAATGAGATAGCATTTCAGTAACTTCTCTGGTTGTGTTTTGTAAGTGCAAATTTATTCATATGTTAATGGCAATATTTAATTTCCTATGTATCTTAGACTACATATATAGTGTATGCCAGACATTATTCCACTTCTGAGCAGTAGGTGGGGAGCTCTGAAGTCAGATGGTTTTTTGACTCACTAGTTGGAGGAAAACAAGGATGTGAGAGGTCCTCAAGCAAGCACTCCTGCTTCAGCTTGAGGTATGAGACTGGAGGACCTGACAAAAAGAGAAAACATCTCGGCTTTAATTCTGGGCAACGGGTGAAGTCAAAGAGGACAGAATTTTGACCTTTCTTGCCTGGGAGGTGTTGAGTTGACTTGGCTGGCAGTGAGTGATCATTCAGCACAGAAGTAGTAAACTTGAGTAGCCTGCAGAAAGATTATTTGAGAACAACTATCTGTAAAAGCATGAAAACAAGGTCAAACTCTCTTCACACATACACTGCTGTGAAACCAGAGCAGCTCTACTTGAAGCAAACTGAATTATGCACTGATGTAAATGAGATCAGACATAATTTGCTGTCAACACAGTCAAATTTTAAGTTGATCAAAGAACAAAATCTTCCCTTTTGTATATTCAGAATTCATCTGATGACTGTAGACAGATTTAGATTGAAATATTTTCTCCAAATAACTCAGTAAGTCCAAGTAACTTCTCAGTGTGAGAAAGAACAAGTCCGTTTTTTATAAAGGGAATGCTAAGTCAGAAAATGTGGGCTTTTTATAAATCATAGAACAGATTCCTTGCAGCCTGCTGAGTTGTGTGTCACCTCCAGTGACTACATTTTCAGTCACCAGTGACATATTGAATGCGCCATGGCTACAGCATATATTGTTTTAAAAGAGCTGGAATGCTGGACAGGATGAGGAGAATTTTGTGCCAACAGTGGCTAGAAGAGGAGCTGTCAAAAACTGCCTTTTCATTCTCCCTTGATCTCATTCAAATACATCAATTCCATCTATTTCAGATTAAAAGCTGCAGTATTCTCATTAAACATTGGCATTAATACTGGAAATCCAATCTGCTGCCATGGCTGGCAGTGCCAACACAAGCTAATCATTTAATGCCTTTGTGGTCCTTTACTTCCAGCTTTTCCTTTTGAACTCCAGTGAGCTGCTTTCAGATCCTGGCATTCCAGCAGTCTTGTTCAAACTCAGGTGAAAACACAGCACTGGTACTTCCTCCCTGCCATAAGAGTACTGAAATGCTATATGGCATTCACGGTGCTTCCCGACACTGGTTTGCCATTGTTCCGCAGTTCTTCTGAGGGGGCTCATCTATGGAGGCAAGAAGGTTATCTGGTTTTCAAATCCAGTTGATGCTGTTTGCTAGACAGGTGTATGGGTGATTACCACATCTACCAGCTGTCTTGACAGCAAACACTGCTGGTGATAGTTGCCTTGAGTTGGCCCAGTTCTCCAATTGGAAGACACCAGTCTATAATGGGGGAACACAATGGTTGCCTAGGCAAGATCTGGATGAAACAGTGCTACTGTAGACCCCATACATTGTGGCCAGTATCCAAATAGCATTGCCAAAGGCCAATTCCAGAACATCTCACTCTTCCTATTCCAGCCATCTAATAAATGGTGCCTCAATGCTACCAAGCCTCTGCAACCTTGTGCTTTTAATCAAAATTTCACCTCACTGCAGCACTTTGAATTTCTTGATTAGCTCTTCTGAGGGCCATCAGGGCAGTAAGCCCTAAGCTTAGTGAAAGAATTTCTTTACTGTACATATATCTGTTCTCAAGGAGTAGATGCGTACAGTTTTCCAGCACAACACAGTCTTTGAGCATGTCCCACATATTTAGTCTGATCTCACCTATTCGGTGAGTCGGAGGTCTAGGGGTACCTTAAGTTATCCCATCTCTTCCTTCTGCAGCTTTCTCTTCTGTACTATGGTCCCCAGAAGCCCTTGCTTAGATAGGCACATTAGTTTTATATTAGACAGTTACTAGAACAAAGTCCGGGAACAGCTGTAAGAACATAAAGCAGAAACCAGGACCCTCCTTTTCAGCCAAGCGCCTGAACTAGAGAGTCATTCTTGCACCCCTTCTCTCTTAACTTGGCTTAGTGATTCTCAAATACATCTTGAGACAGTTACTCAGCTGCAAGGAGGTATTTAGGGAGTGTTGGCACTAAGTTAGAAACCTGGTAAAATAAATCATACTGGTAGTAGGATAGAAGTTGTGCGTGTGAATCTGCACACACAAAAACTGAGCCTAGGTCTGCCATTTCCTGAGGACTCTAGCTCCTACCTAAACCACCCACAGGTTAAGTAATAATACCAAAAAAACTTATCCCTAAAAATGAGACTTGCATTCAAGACTTTGGAAGATGAGACCTGCATTCGGGACATTACAGAAGGTGCCTGGGGCTATTTTCAGGACACCATCTTTCAATGCTTATTTTAGCAGCTTCTCAGAGTAACAGTGAAGAGAGCGATGAGCAACTTGGAGAGCTTGTTGTGAGAACATGATGTCCCTTTTAGTCAATTTGGAAAGAAATTATAATGCCTAAATTAAGTGTCTGTAAGAAATTACCTACTTAGCAGACTGTGTAGAGACTACCTACTGTAATGTGTCAGGGCATACCCTTGGGTCATGCTGTTCCTTGCACCTCTTGTGCCCTGCTTTCCTTTGCATGGAAAGTGGGTCATGTAGGGTTTGGGGACATAGCATATCCCCAGTTCTTGCTCCAAAATTGAACTGGGATGTGATTAGGATAAATAAAACCTGAGAGCTAGGAAATTCTTTCCCTGTTCTAGAAATGAAGCCTTTGACTATCATGTCTATTTATATTCATAGTTTATATAGCAAAGGAGGCTGGTCCGAGTAGCTCATCAGAATTAATTACAGTTATGTTACTGCAGCTGTTAGTCTTCATATAGTCCCCAGGTCCTAGGCTGAGGGGCAATATACAACCCTTGCAGAAAATACAGGTTTCTACAGGAGGTATTGTATTTACATTTTTCCATTCATTAGCCTTTGCCTTCTTCACTGGCTGAAATGCTGCAATACCAAAATCACACATTCACGATTGATTTGGGTTATCGGGGAATATGCTGGAAAGGAGATCAAATGCCTGTCGTGGCATGTCTAGTAGATTTGATAGTAATTGGAATGTTTTTTGCAACAGAGGCTGAGAGCATCTTGTAGCTGCTGTGGGCTGTGCCCACAAGGCACGATTAGGTGTTATGGTGTGTGGGTGTGACTGTAATTGTTCACAGCTGCATGCATAATGAAGACCAGCCTTCAGCAGGCTTCATTTCTCGATCATCCCTTTCTGCCAGATTTTGTTTCACTTCTGGCAACTCTTTCTACTTTTAAGAACAAGAAAAGGGGCTCAGGGTGCTTCTCAGCTGCTCTCAGGAGCAGGCGGTGAAAGCTCTGCACCCCAGGGAAGGGCACGGAGCTCTATTGAATAGCTCCCAGACTGCAGAAGAGCCCTATAAGGAGATGGGACAGGATTTGAGTGAGGTCCATGTCTCCTGTCCTTGGCCAGCAGAGAAACAGAAAACCACAGCTATGGCTACTCTGCAATCCAGGAAGACTATGCCCTTCTGGCTTAACAGACACCTAGTGTCTTCAAATGACCTCATGGATGTGCACCATCCTTCATCTTGAAAGATGACATGAAGCATAAAGGCTAGAGCTGAGCTTTCCCCAGCTGCTCAGACTTCAGCCTTTCTGAGATCATGTAGCATATTGCCAGCTTATGCTAACCCTTATCAGCATTAGTACATGATCTGGAAACCTTTCCTTTTAGGACTGACCTAGCAGGCATAACCACAGAGCACCATGTGGTCCTCACCTCATAATAATTACCAGCTTTCTCTACTCATTTTCCAATAAATGAATAATTCTGTATGCCATTATAAAGCCCACCAACAGTCTGTTCTCTTCAGCCTGCCTTCAGCCCTGTCACATCCCTACCCATATTCATGTAGTGCATCTCACCTGCTCCTCTGTGAGCTGCCCTTCTGGGTGACAAGGATCCCTGCATGAAGGCCATCAGGAGATGTCTTTGAAAACTCATGCAATGTATTGGTACTTTTCAATACAGAAAAATCAGAGGATGGCAGCATGTCCTCATCAGACTCTTCAAGAATTCAAGGCTTCTCAGAAATGTTGGTTAAAAGGGACATCTGGAGGCCATCTAGAGTCCAAAGCCCTGTTTACAGCAGGACTGTTGCTAATACTAGATAGATAGTCAGTTGTGACTATTGATCTGCTGCTCCATTTCCCTATAGTCTGCAGTAAGCTCCAGTTAAAACTGTTTTTTTTCCTCCTCCATACCTTCAATTTTTCTAATACAACCACCACCATTGCCACTCTATATTCCCCAGGCTTCTGCTTCTGTGCTTTTTCTGAAGTTTCTTTTTATGTTGTCCTGCTGTTATCAGCTTTTTTCCCATGACAGTCAGAACTGCATTTCAACTGATGCACATCTTTGTTTCTTGAAAAACAAAGTGTGGTGTTTCCTGTCCTCGTGCAGACCACAGGACACTGTAAAAGCAGATGGATGCTGCTATGAAATCCAGCTTTTACTATCACCAGCCTTCTGCCTGAGTACACCTATGGATAGGACTGTCAGAACTGGCTCCCTTTACAGCAGAGTTTTGCTGTTGTTACACTGCGGTCTCTGACACCCAGTTGTTCAGTTTTACATCGGAGGGATCCCAAGAATGACCAGTCCCTCTGTACCATCTCAAACCAAGCCTGGCTTTTTAATACAGCTTCAAAAGGGGCCTGAGAGATTCTCTCTTAGGTGAAATAGCTGAGCTACAGCTTTTAACCCCCCAGAGGCTTTGTACAAGGTTATTAAATATGGTTATCAAATTGCTTAATCCTCATTATAATTAAAAAAAATTTTTGAACCTATATTAAATTTAGTGAACTTATATTGCTTTCACCTTTTCTGCTGTTACTGCTGTGTGGCTCTATCCTCAAAACTGCTCCATAGCTCTGTTAGGAAGAAGACATTACTAACACTGGGGATCCCTGTGAAGACCCAGTAGAGCAATTTTAGAAGGAGACTCGGCCATTGCTTATCCCAGTATCAAAGCAGCTCAGAGATCTGCCAAGGAAGGCAGAACTGAAGATCCAGACAAAGTGGAAGATTGTTTTAAGTTTTTTCTTTTAATCTGCAAATTAATCTAGAAACATTTTTCACCAGCTTTCCTTAAGAAATACTAACATGGTTGGGGTCCTCTTTTGGTAATTATTCTCCCTGGTACCATAACAGATAGCATTAGGGCGTTGACTGCATGCACAGGACATAAGCTGTGGGCTAGTTCTGTGTGCTGCAGTGATATTAGCTATCCAAGCTAATTTTGAACTAGTACAGCTACTTAGTCTAATATAATCCAGTAGTAACAAAGCTATACTGCTTCCAGTACTCTGGTGAATTTATTTAAACATACACAGTGTTGCTGATGTCTTATTCTGAATGAGTACTCAAGATGAGTACTGCTATCTCATTCTGATAAGTAAGAATGACAAGAAACACTTTTCTCTCTTGGGACTGGAAGCATTTTCATTGGATTTTTTTTCAGCAGGATGGTCGTAGAAAGCTAGTATTAACTGCTGGCAAAGATTTCTGAGAAAAAACTGTACAAAATTCTCATCTAATGCACTCACAGGCCATGTACAAAAAAATGAAAGAAAAATAGGGTGGAAGATGATCACTTAGTCTTTTATGGCATCACACACATTCCCAGAAATTCTTCATTCACTCCCAAATCTACTGAAGTGATACAAGGACTTGAAACATAATTAAATGATACTCCTGTAAAAGTGTGCAAATTATTTCTTCTTATTTTCTTGTCTGATCCCAAAATATGCAACTGCATAAGTATTTTTAGGTAGAAGGAAATGGCAAAAACAATGATAATTTTATTTTCTTTTGATTTGAAGTTTTTATTTATTTTGTCTGTTGTACGATAGCCTGAATTTAGATGTAAATAACTATGTGCCACTTACCATACACAGCTGTGTTTATATTAGCTGACAACCTATTCTCTCTTCTCTTACTGAGTTTCTTGCATACAACATATATATGAATTTGGCTCCCAGGGGAACTGAGCCATGAATCTCAAAAATTGAAAGCTGGAAGTGAGATGAAAAATGCTAGGAGCAGAACAGCCACCCCACAGGACAGAGAGGGCTAATCCTCTTTGCTTGAGTTTGGATTTGCTTTCAGGGAGGATACTAGTAAATGGCTTTAGAAGCCAGAATATTCATTGAGATGACTGTCTGTGTAAGCAAACACTGAAATAAAGTGCATTTTCCAATACTGAAATTATGCCTTGAACACTTGATACTTGCTGAGATGTTCTAACCCAGGGAACAGAAATGATACTGCTGGATCTGCATGAACAACTGTGGTGAAGCAACATGCCTCAGCTTTCAAAGATTAAGTCCTTTCAGCAAACTCATCTTAAAGAACCCCCAGACCAATAATTAGGAAGATTTGCACCAGATTAATTTTAACTTTAAATTGCTAAAATTAAGCTGGAGAGAACTCTTTTTAAAGGTATCTCCAAAAGTAGAAAGTGCAGGTACATGTTGCTATCTTTACTTAAATCATAGCTGTGTATAGATGAGGTAAAAATGCAGGCTGGATACCCATGAAAGAAAACCCGAATGAACAGACATAGCTGATCACATGTTCAGAAACTACTTGTATGGAATGTGTCCCTGGAGAGAGCTCTGATTATCAGACAATGGAGAAGTGCATCATTTTCTATAAGCAAAACATTAGCATTGAAGCATTTTTGAATGAAGGAAATCCAGAAGTGTTTCCTGTACAAACAGTGAGCAAAAATGTTCACTGTTGCCCAGTTACCTCTGTAGTGAATGGTCCTGAATGGCTCTTAAAAGAGGGTATTTAACGCAGATATCTAGAACAGATATCTGAGAAGGTAGGATGAATCTCCTTCTTAAGGTACCTTTCTGTCTCCATTAACTACAAGGGAAGCTTGCACAACCAGCTTAGCCTAAGTGTCTTAGTAAACCACTGCCAGACAAAGTCTCTGGGATTTTTAAGAATCAATAATCATTAAATTCTTGCATTTTTCATCTCACTAAGAAGTATGATTGACTTGGTCTACAAACATTTCCCACTGCCATGACCCCGAAGATCCTAAACCCTTTGTTTAGTATTTACCATACCCTTGTTTCAGTGAGTTCCTTCTAAAATCGATTCAACAATATACCTGGAAATTCATAGAAATTTGCTTAGAACTGGGGGGCGGGGGGGGGGGAGAAAACCAAACAAAAACCACACACACAAAAAAAAAACCCCAAACAGTGAAGGAGGCATGGATTTTGTTGATGGGTGTCATTCAGCTTTTCCAAGGCTAGCTGAAAAATTTCTCTCCAGTCTCAAAAGTAAAGATCCCCCCCTTTTTTTTTCCTGAAAGGGCAGGCTTTCCCAAACATAATATATACTTTTCTTTGGAAAAGTGAGAGCCTAAGAATGAAAGCTAGGAATGAAGAGTTGGCCAAGAACCCAGTGTTCAGGGTATGTGCAACTAACTAGTGTGCCCCAGTGGTGCTGCAGAACAGATGCCCCATGTCCTCACACTTTTCCATTTCTAGGGTATGCAGGTACACTTCACATTTCCTGAAATGTGCCTGTGGCCATACAATCTTTCCCAAGTTTCTTGAGCCATTTTACTCTCCAAAATGAGACACCGTGGGAAATATGACCCAATGCAAAGAAAAAAATTGAGTGCATATGGCCACTGAACCGCAACTTACATAAATGATTACTGTAACATTTAACAACAGTTTTTTTCTCTCAGTTAAAATATTTTAGACATTCTTTTCTTTTGAAAACTCAAGATTTTTCATGTGACACACAAAGCCATTTTCCCACCACTGGTGACTTTTATCCCATTCCCTGTACTGCAGCTTTATTGCAACTTAATCATTTCTAGGTGTCAGCTTTGCTATTTCACTTAAGCTATAAATGACTTCTCAGGGACCTGCCTCCTGGAACCATGTGAATACCTCAGCATTTTAGCTCTTATGTATGAAAAAGGAAGTTTCTGAATCACATATTATTGGAGCAAAATATGAAATCAAGTTCTGAAAGACAGAAGTTAAAGAGGAAATTTTGCAGAACTCCGGAAAGTGATGGAAGAATGCTGGCTCATGTATTTCTGCAGTTTCTTCAGTGGGATTTCTGACCAAGAACAACATTTCAGTATTAGCCTAAGATAGCTAAGAATTAATTTTATCAGTGGAAACCAAGAAGTTACCTACATGAGCAATGACCCATTGCTGGAGCTATTGGACAAGAGAAGTCAAACCCTGTGGTGGGTACTTCACTAATGGGTATAACATTCCCTTTTTAAAAGAGAGAGTTCCCAGATTGTTGGGTGCTTAATGACATCTGTGAAAAGTGTTTTTCTAATTAGTAACTAAATTTAGACTATTGTTCCTCAGATGCTCTGCAGCATGCCTGCTGCATAAAAACATCCCTTTAAATGATGGCTTTGTCCCATGCCTATTTGTGCTGTGATTATCAAGTAAGAATAAAACTCTTATGGCAGGTGTTTTTGTTTCATGACAAAGAGCTGATAGCCTTCTGAATTGAAGTATTTTTTTATGGTCCCATAACTCATTCAAACCTACACTGCAGGATGGCTCTGTGGTTGAACACATACAGACAAACGCAGATGAATTCTTGCGATGCCCTTGCTTCACCAATTCTGCAATTAAACCACATGGTGTTGAGAAACAGGAACACACTGAAACTAACAGACCCACCTGCAAGGCTCTCAGCACTGTGCTATGCCGTCAGCACCTCAGTATCAGAGATCTGAAGGAACACACATTAAATATGACATTTGAAAGTAATACAATCCATTACAGCAGACAGAGCTGGCTTTGGAGAGGACTTGACAGACAATGAACTGATCAAAGGTGCTTTGATATGTCTAATTTTGGCTTACACAGCTGAGTTCTTCTATAGCCAACAGAGGTGATGAGAATAGCGGTCTCTTTTGTGTCTTCTTAAGGGATAGACCAACAAATAGCATAGCTTATGCTAGTGATAGTGATGCAGCATTTCTTTTTTTCTCTATTATAAATTTAACTGAATGTCCTTTTTTTTGGTTCTAAACGCTGAGATTTTCTAAGAATTGTGAGAGAATTAGTATTACTTTGCAAAAGTTAACCCTTCAGCAGACTAATTGCCAGTATGTCTTTCGGTAGACTATGCATTTTTTTTATTTGCTACCAGGGAAATGTGTGTCATTCTGTACTCTCACAGCACAGGTATGCTTAACTGGGAAGGGATTTTTACGTCAATAAGTAATTTATGAATGTGTTACATATGCAGTGTTTCTGTGAAGCATCGTAACAGTTACAATGTCTCTGCCAACTACACAGGGTAGTAATACATCAAATCTATTACATGAATGTTTCTTACAAAATATGGAATAGAATTATGAATTAAGTTGGACTGAGACACAGATGTTTAAAAGCAATAGTTGAAATTTAAAATCTCAAAGAAAAAACAAGCCATTTTCTACTACACAGAGACTTCATACCTAGTGTTCTACCAATGTTTAATAACCCAAATATCTATCACAACCTCCATCACTCAGCACTAGACACTTGCAAATTAAACAGCACATTTGAAACCTTATTACCCATCACAGTAATGATTGGGGTAAGGCTATAGGGTATGGCAGCCACATCAGCCCAGATTCCCTAAGAGTGTTTTGGAAAATTTTTCAAATAATTTCAGATATTCCAAATGCTAACCAGATTTTTTTTTTCCCATGGCTTCTAGCGTGTTCTTCACAATGACACAGGAGATAACTGATGATGCTATTAATAACCGTTACTGTTCAGATGAATAGTGCCATGAGTATGCAAACTAGTTGGTTACCCCTGGATCTAACAACAGGACCCTGAAGCCATCCCAGGGACAGGGGCAGGGACAGAGGGAGAGATGAAACAAGGCAAGGCTGAGGGAGCCACACCAAGGGGTCTTGGCTGCAGCCCACACAGTTCATGTCCCAGGCTCTGTAAGCATCGTCTTTTCCAAAATACTTCACTGAGGAAAACGGGGTTGTGAGAGAGTCCTGGAAGGGTGGAAGGCCAGAAATAAAAATTTTACAGTCATTTCTTGGCTCTATTCCTGTGTCCTCGTTCCTTCCCTGAGCTAACTTAAGACAGGCCTGCTTTTAGCAGATGAATACCTGGTTTACTGGGACCCGGGTTGGTAGAGACCTGGACCTCTGACTGTTAAGTGGCATAGCTCATGCTGTGAAAGTATATTCACCCAGCCAGCTGTTTTCCTTTTTTTTTTTTTTTTGGGTGAAGAGACAAAGAGTGAAATGACTTGGCTCACATAATTTTGTCTTCCAACTCTCCATATGTTTTCTCTGTGGAAAGACTAAGGATGGGAGAGCATCAGATACTGCCTTTCCAGTACTTTTTTGGTCTATGCTATGGCACATGGAGCACAGGGAGTTGATTCGAGACAGCCAGCAAGGCTTCACCAAGGGCAAGTCCTGCCTGACCAACCTAGTGGCTTTCTATGATGGAGTGACTACCCCAGTGGACAAGGGAAGAGCTATGGATGTCATCTATCTGGACTTCTGTAAGGCCTTTGACATGGTCACCTACAATATCCTTCTCTAAATTGGAGAGAGATGGATTTGACGGATGGACTATTCAGCGGATAAGAAATTGGCTTGATGGTCGCATCCAGAGCAGAGCAGAGTAGTGGTCAACAGCTCAATGTCTGGATGGAGATTGGTGACGAGTGGTGTCCCTCAGGGGTCCACACTGGGACCAGTACTGTTTAATATCTTCATCAATGACACAGTGGGATTGAGTTGTTGTGGAAGGTGGCAAAGCTGAGCTACATGACCATGTGGAGCACACCTGAACAAGAGGTAAACAGCATGTGGCAATAATGGCTAAGATTGTGTGACTATAATAGCACAGGAATGTATATAAATTACAGAGGCTGTTAATATGTTTTGGAGGGCTTTAAGGACTTTGTTTAGCTGCTTAAAAGTAGTTGTTCACGATAAAGCAGAACTCATAGCTTGCATAATGCTTTTGCTTTGTGCTGACCTATTCTTTCACTGGAGGAATAGGAAGATTTGGAAAGCCCCAGAGACAGTTTGAGCAAGGCAAAGGAGACAAGTAACAGCTAGCCTAAAAAACAGGAAAGAGAAAGAACCTGACCAGAGATGAGAAAAAGGATTCAATGAGAGAGAAGATGACCCCAGCCCCAAGTATTACTATTGGACCAGACTATGGTATGAGGGTTGGGAATTTGGATTGTAAGTGTGTAATTGCCCAGGGATGTTAGTGTTAGGGGTCCCCCTCTAGAGGCACCCAGGTGGAGCTGTCTAAATTTTTACACCATAGATAGAATCAATTACACTTTTTATTTTGAAGGCCTTGATTACAGATTCTGCTTCAGGAAACCTAGGGTTGAGCCTGAGGGAAGAAGCAGAGCTTGAGGATGCGCGTGTGTGTGAGGAGTCAAAAGGCACACCTGTCAGCTCACTGGAGTTGCCCGCTGTGAAGGGACTCCAGTCCTAACAGTTAAAGTCTTGGATGGCGTGCGTGCGACTCCCTGATCAGTGTGTGAATGCTTGGGCAGCAGCTTCTCCCTTAACAGAGTGCACCCTCAGCAGAGCTGCAGATGACACCAAGCTGAGTGGTGCAGTTGACGTGCCTGAGGGACTGGATGTCGTTCAGAGGGACCCAGACAAGCTCAAGAAATGGGTCCATGTGAATTTCATGAGGTTCAGCAAGGCCAAGTGCAAGGTCCTGCACGTGGGTTGTTGCAACCACTGGTATCAGTACAGGCTGTGGGATGAAGGGATTGAGAGCAGCCCTGCAGAGAAGGACTTGCAGGTGCTGGTGGATGAAAAGCTGGACATGAGCTGGCAACATGCACTTGCAACCCAGAAAGCCAACTGTATCTGGGCTGCATCAAAAGAAACTTGGCCAGCAGGTCAAGTGAGGTGATTCTGCCCCTCTACTCCACTCTTGTGAGACCCCATGTGGAGTACTGCGTGCAGCTCTGGAGTCCTCAGCACAGGAAAGACATGGACCTGTTGGAGCAAGTCCAGAGGGAGGACACGAAAATGATCAGAGGGATGAACGCCCTCTTCTATAAGGAAAGGCTGAGAGTTGGGGTTGTTCAGCTGGGAGAAGAGAAGGCTCCAGGAAGACCTTATTGTGGCCTTCCAGTACTTAAAGCGGGCTTACAAGAAAGATGGGGACAGACATTTTAACAGGGCCTGCAGCAATAGAACAATAGGTTTAAGCTAAAAGAGGGTAGATTTAGACTGGATACAAGGAAGAAGTTTTTTTACAGTTAGGGTGGTGAAACACTGGAACAGGTTTCCCAGAGAGGTTGTAGATGCTTCATCCCTGGAAACATTCAAGCTCAAGCTGGACGTGGCTCTAAGCAACCTGATCTATTTGAAGATGTCTTTGCTCATTGCAGGAGTGTTGGACTAGATGACCTTTAAAGGTCCCTTCCAACCCAAACCATTCTATGATTCTATGATACTCTGTCTTAAAAGCATAGCTAGGATCTTGAAACAAATCCACCTTTGGCCAGCACCAAAGCATACACAGCAGAACTCTCATAATACTTTATGTTCATGCATTTTCTGCTATTTAATTCAGGATACTTAGCACAACGCAGCGTACCTGCCTCCTACACTTTAGTTTTACCCATATGCTTCAAAACCTTCCAAAGGCAGTCTCGCTCAAGCTGCTTATCCAATTCTCCTCCCTCCTTCAGGAGTGGCTAAAGCACAGCAGAAAGAAGAACACAGCATGCTCAGCATTTACAGTTCTTCTCATAGGGAATTCACTACTCAACACACTACTGAAGGAAAGCTCCTAAATAATTCAATCTCTGCAACTTATGATTTTACAGAAGTGTAGCTAATACAATGATCACTGTCTATATCCCAGAACAACTGAATTATCTTTAAAAGGAGTAAACTGCCTGAAAACCACTTTGCAGATAAGAGTTTTAACATTTAGATAGCTATCTATGAACAAAACCTTGATAAGAAATGGTTCCAAGCTATAGCTGCTGGGAAGGACAAGGGTATGTATTTCCATAATTACTTTCCTCCCGTTCTGCCTGTGTAAAGTACTTACTCATCTCTGTCATGCATCTTTAACATTTACTGGTCCTACTATTTCCACTTAGCCTAACTAAAGCTAAGCAGACTAACCGCCTGTAACGGTTATTCATCTATGCTAAACTACAGCTCAAGTTCTTCTCTATTCTCTCTCTGGTGGTTATCGTATATTATTTCCTACACTACCTTATAATAATATTACACCTAGACTGAATGAAAAGTTATAACTGAGTGACAGACCTATTCCTCAGTGTAGAGAAATCTGCCCAGAATGGACCACGCGTCCTCATAGAGGTATGTGGAACTTCAGTTTATTGCCTATATTAGCACTCTTTTATACAGTAGTCCAAGGTTCACGTGACAATAGCTTAATACTAATTGGTCCCTATGTGATAAGCACGCATTCAGCTTACAGCTCTATTGGTTATATGCAAGT
>JAVJGG010000009.1:7977-26581 GCA_035590195.1 Aviceda cuculoides
CCAGTATGTCCATGTCTCTCTTGCACTGGGGAGCACAGGGCTGGACACAGTACTCCAGGTGTGGTCTCACCAGTGCCGAGTAGAGGGGAAGGATCACCTCCCCTGACCTGCTGGCAGTGCTTTGCCTAATGCAGCCCAACAATACACTAGCCTTTTTTTTGCTGCAGGGACACATCGCTGGCTCATGTTCAACTTGGTGTCCACCAGGACCCCCAGGTTTTTTTCTGCCAAGCTGCTTTCTAGGTGGGTGGCCCACAGCATTTATTGGTGCCTGTGGTTGTTCACCCCCAGTTTCAACATGAGCCAGCAGTGTGCCCTTGCAGCAAAAAAAGGACTAATAGTATACTGGGCTGAATTAGGAAGAGTGTGGCCAGCAGGTTGAAGGAGGTATATAAATACCTGAAGGGAGGGTATTGGATCCAGTATTGAGCCCTGGGGTACATCGCTTGTTACTGGCCTCCAACTAGACTTTGTGCCACTGACCACAACCCTCTGGGCCCAGCTGTTCACTCAGTTTTCAAGCCCCCTCACTGCTTGCTCATTTAGCACATACTTCAGCTTCTCTGTGAGCATCTTTTGGGAGGCAGTGTCGAATGCCTCGCTGAAGTCAAGGTATACAATATCTACTGCTTTTAAGTTTACCAGAACCATGATTTCCTCTCATATTCTTTTATTGTTCATTAATATATCAATATTCCTGATGTGCTCCAGTTAACATTTTTAAAAGAGAGTAGGTCAGACATTTGGTATTTATCAGTGGGTTTGTTGCCCCTGAAATCAGTGATACATTACTCCTTCCCCATTAGACCAGGAATCAGCCTTCAATACTGGGAAGAGAGAGCAAGAAAAACAGAGGAGCAACCAAGTTCATGTTTTCTTTCTCTTTTTCAATCCTTTTTTCTTTATAAATTCACTTCTTCGGGGCATCCTTGAGGTTGTCTCTATGAGATGTCTGAAAGAACACAGAATGATGGGCTGGTAATTGGGATGGAAGAATGTCCTATACCCAGCAGTCCTTAAAAAAAAGAAACAGAAGAGTGGGACATGAAAAGCTGGAATCACCAACAGAACAAAAGGAGGAGTGGTGACACAATAAATGACTATTCAGAGACAACAGCCTCCATTGCTCCTCAGTTTTGATTAAACACCTCAGCAGGCTCATCTTGTGTACGGAATGAACCAAGAAGTCCTTTGGAAAAAAATGGGAAAGCCTTGGTGGCACAGAACTAATTAAAAACCAATGGAAATCATATATCCAAAGAGAAGTCTTTAAGAACAGCTTAAAACTATAGATTCCTTACACATTTTACCCCAGTGCAGTTTCTTTCTTTCAAACAAACATCATATTCAAATATAGATATGTTTCCAAATGATTCACCTTTATACATGCAACATCAAAAATCTTTTAAATAATCTTCCTTCAAAATAAGAGTAAGCTTCCTTCTTTTTTTTTGATGTTAATTCTTAGAGCAGAGGTGTCATAGGAGACAATTATGAAATCTCAAAGTAAAATCCTTCCTTCAAAAGGTAAAAAGTAGTACAGTTACATAATTAAAAAGTTAGAGTAATAAAATAATAATAGTACTGGCTACTTCTTTCTAAAGATCTTGGAAAGCTGTACAAATATTGATGTAGATGTAAGCATTATAATTTATCTGGAAATTAGGAAATATTTTCAGTTTCATTTCAGAGGCAAACAAAGGCACACAAAGGAAAACTACTTAGCTCAGGATCACTCAGTTATATCATGGAATCAAAAAGGGGGATGCAGAACAGCTGTGCTTGGCTACTGTTTTAAAAATACAACCAAAAACTGCTCCGAAGTCACATGCCTGCTTCCTAGACTGCATTCCATTCAGGAGTACTATCTATCCAGAAAATAGATCACGTTGTGCCTTACATTGGCAAACAAAAGAAGTTACAAATCTGCTAATAAAGTACCTCAGTAATGAAACACATATACAGTATGGAACAAATGAAAAGGCAAAGTTCTGAAGAAGTTTTGTCATTTTCTCAAAAGAGAACAGAGTTGTGTGGAAAGACTAAATGATTAGAAGAAAGGCAAAACAGAATCACCTGGATAAAATGAAATTCCAGTATAAAAATGTGACTGATAATTAAGTGGGAGGAAGAAGGTGCGTGCTTACATGCACTCATTTTTTGTCAGTGCAGGATTGAATCTATTCTACAGCATTACACACCAAGGTGAGAAATAATCAGATTCTATCCCACATCTATTTCCTCTAAAAATGTGGTAATGTATACACAGGGCAATACTGCAACACAATCAGCAACACTCTAGACTGGCTTCTCTAAAGGGGAAGCATAAAGAGTGTAATTCACTGGCACTATACTGAGATATTTCAACAGAGAGACAAGAGAAATCAAATAAAAAATGAAAGGTGAAACTCTCCCTTAATATGGTATTAGTCACTGTCTTTATCTTTAAAATAGGTGATAAAGGATGAGGCATACCTAATGTTGGTTAATATCCTGTTTGTTACCATTATACTGAATTTAGCAGTCTATTTAACAATCAGAGGATTTTAATCTCATTCGACCCGAACATAACATGGCACTTGTACGAATCCAATCTGTTGCTGAAGAAGCACTGTTTCTTCGGGTAACATCTGTGTGGAAGTAGCTTTAAATTTACAATTCTGTTATTTCAAAAATGTCGGGTATTTCTAAGTAAAGAGGAATACCAGCTCCATGTGATTGTACAACTTTCCCCAATTACAAGACCAAAACACAGTGGGAAAGATAACAGATGCTTGGGACAACCTGAACATTTAATATCCCAGCACAGTTCAGATCCTATAATACGAATGCGTTTTACCCACCGTCAATGCTTAACACACAGTTCTTTCCAGCCTTATGTATCAAGTATCCTGGTTGCTATTTTGTATTGCAGTAGAGCTACATAATATCAGAATGGTTCAATGCAAAATGTTTTGATTTATTTTAATGGTAATGTAAAGTTTTGACAGAACTCATACACCAAAGCCAAAAGGTTCTGTATTTTTAAAACCTGTATCAAATTTTCATTTGCACTGGCATCAATCTGTTAGTCTTTATACCATTCTTCATTTAAGCAACACATGTAGATTAACACACCCACATACATCACCTTGCTATCATTTTAGCCACTCAACTAACCAAAAAGACAGATCCCAAAGTGCACTGTAGTTGGAATTGTACGGATCTTAACAGATCCAGAAGCACATTTTGATGGCCAGGCAATAAGAAATTAGGAAACAGAGCTATAAAGGCTATTGATGCAGAAAATTGCAAATGGAGAGGTTTCGTTACGGCTTTCTCTGGAGCTAAATGATTTTTTTTTTTTTTTTTTTAATTTGCTCATTTTAAAAGAGGAAAATTTTATCTTAAAAAAAAAAAGAACACAAATTCAAGGTACGTTTTAAAAATTCTAATACATGAAAGGTTTTCTTTAGTGTGTTCTAAATGCTGTACGGATTCTCAGTCATCTCGTGTTTTCTCAGTTCTCTTCTTTATTCCTCAGCAGAACACTGTCAAGGCGAGTCATATCAAGGTACATCCACAGAAAAAATGACCATGTATATTCAGAAGATATTAATATATTTTATAACCTTGAGTTATACAAGGCAGTGGTAGTTCCTTTCAGGTTTTGCACACATAATTGCAATTTATTAAAAAAAAAAAAATAAAATCCCACAGCTTTACATCTTGTGACAGCAAAGTCTCTCTCATCTTTTGAGCAAAACCTTTAAAGGATATCTCACTGTATTCCTTTTTATTAGCAGTCCATAATGCTAAAGCAAGAATATTCTCATTTCATTACAAATGAAAAATAATTTGCATAATCTGGGACTCAAACCCCATACAATCTACTAGAGAAAAATCATATGAGATAATGGAAAATAAGAAACAACTTCTGTATCAGACAAGGAGCTAAAATAGGTGATCTTTAGAAACATGAACAAATCAGGTGTTTTACTTAAGATGTCCTGGAAGTGGATTTATTTTCTGAGTAAGTTACAAGAACATTAATTTACACAATATTCAAAAGCTGGAATTCTGAAAGAGAAGCATGCAAGAGCAAGCACCTCCCAAACATCCTGCCAATGAAGGTAATATATCTTTTACTATAGCTTACAGCTCTATAGAGCTGATAACTAAACCAACTTACGCCCCTGATCTGTCTGTCTTTTATATCTCAGATAAGTGCCATCGACTGCAACACGATAGAAGGACTGAGTCTTTCTCTCTGCCTCTGCACCTGGAAAGCTTTCAGCCAGCAGATGTTTCATGAAAATGAGTGTATTTCTGCAGAAAGTTTTAGTTTTACTAAGCATTTTGGGTTTGTGTGGTGGGGTTTTGGTAGGGAGGGAGGGGCTGCAGGGGTGGCTCCTGTGAGAAACTGCTAGAAGCTTCCCCAGCTCCAAGGCTGAGCCCATTAGTGACGGTGTCTCTGGGATAACAGATTTAAGAAGGGAAACCTGCAGCAGGGGAGGAGATCGGAATGTGAGAGGAACCCATGTGCAGACACCGAGGTCAGTGAAGGAGGAGGGGGAGGAGGAGCAGGGGAGGAGGTTGATGCCCCTGCAGCCCGTGGTGAGACAAGATGTCAGGCTGTCCCCCCCCAGCCCATGGAGGGGAGCAGGGGAGCAGATGCCCACCTGCAGCTCGGGGAGAGAGGAGCCCACGCTGGGGCAGGGGGATGCCCCCCAAGATGGCCATGACTCCATGGGAAAGCCGGCACTGGAGCAGTCTGTGCCTGAAGGACCGCAGCCCATGGAAGGACCCATACAGGAAAAGTTCATGAAGAATGGTCTCCCGTGGGAGGGAGCCCACGCTGGCACAGGGGAAGAGTGAGGAGTCCTGCCCCTGAGGAGGAAGGAGCGGCAGAGACAAGGTGTGATGAACTAACCCCAACCCCTATTCCCCGTCCTCCTGTGCCGCTGGAGAGGAGGAGGGAGAGAAAATCGGGAGTGGAGTTCAGCCGGGAAGATGGGAGGGGTGGGGGGAAGGTGTTCTAAGGTTTGCTTTTACTTCTCATTATTCTGTTTTGATTTGATTTGTAGTATGTTAAATCACTTTTGGTCTTTCTCCAAGTTGAGTCTGTCTTTTGTTCATGACCATAAGTGGTGAGTGACCCCTCCCTGTCTTTGTCTTGACCCACCAGCTTTTCTTTATGTTTTCTCCTCATCATCCCACCAGGGCTGGGTGGGAGGAATGAGTGAGAGGCTTCATGGTGCTCTGTTGCCAGCTGGGCATAAGCCATGACACTAAGTGATAATTTTTTTTGCAAAAGAATGTTTCATCAGAAAAATCATCATCTGAATTCTTGAGCATCCTCATGGCAATGAATATATTTTTCTGACGCCATTTTTCATTAGTTTCCTTCCACACAGAGATTATAATGTTCTTAATAAAAGAGTCATCCAAGACAGACAGAAAGACAGACACTTTAAGGATTATTAAAACTGCCTATCACAGTGCACAAAGAGGACTTAAGAGCCTACTAAGGAATCTACATTCAGGAGCAATCAGTTATTCATAGTATGTATTATCCACAGTCAGTAAGACTTGGCTGTAAATGGAGAGTTAGGAGCAGTACTTAATTTGGTCATCTGCAGTCTCAAAACAGAGTTGTCAGTTTTCTGAGTAGGCTACACAGAGAAACAGGTCTGGCGGTCTTCGACAGTATACACTGAATCTGTCATAACTTTCTCATTGTTAGAGGTCCACAATATGCATACAAAACCTTTTTTTTGGCACCTAATCAGAATGGCTAAGACTGTAATGTTAATAAAAGAGTCCAGAGACTGTTCTCTGGCTCTAAGGCCATGTGGCAGATGCATACCACATAGCATTTGACCCTGAGTCCCTCTGGCCCCCATGAATTGCCCCTCTGACCACAAGACATAATTATTTTTAACTGTGTTTTCCTTTCAGTTCAAACCACCTGAAATAACATGAAAGCTGTTCATACAGCTGCTCCAGCTTTGGTTGTTCTCTGCAAAATTTTAAATCTAAAAAATAGGACTTAAATATTCCTTCCATAATGATACGTCACACTGAAACAGCAGGTGAAAAAAATGAGTATGTATTACTACATACTACTGCTCTGGCTAGTAGCTGTACTGTAATTAAAAATTGTTAATGATTCTATTGTAAATGTCTAATTCATAGGTTTTTATCATTTAGCCTTAAAAGATAACAGCTTCACTTTACTTCATTCACTTGAGTGAGTAATCCTGACTTGTGAAAAGAAGCCTGTTAATGAATTACATCAATAAAGATGCAGGATTGGCCCTAAATTGAAAATAACATTTACAGTGTAAACTTGAGCTGAAAGCCACATTTCTTTCTTTCCCCCCCTCTATCTGTAAATGAAAAAGAACACTTTCATCTGAGCTAAAATGAAAATACGTAGATGCTCTCAGTTAACATTGGCTTTGTTTTCAGAATGAAATAGGAAATTTATCAAGTAAGCAGTCATTACAGGGTTATGATTTCTTTTGAAAAAAAATCTTTTAAATGTAGTTCAGCTGTTTATCTTTGCTTATGATCAGTGGTCAGTTCTCTTCTAAAGCAAAATTCGAAGGATCTTATTGCAAATCTTACATGAGATACTGAATTTATACTCACTTCATACTCAATACAATCCCAAACTCACTTCAAATCCAGTAGTAATTGTTCAGATCCAAAAGAAATGTTTGTTTCTGGATAATGCCTACATACCATGATTTTTCATTGGCAAATAGGCTTTTACATGTTGTGAATGTCTATTTGATCATCTAAGGCCTGATCTTTTTCACAAGTATCAGTCCATCACAGTACAGAAGAAATTCAGTCATTTTGGTGGAGATCTTATCTGCATTTTTATGCAGTGCCTCTATTGTGGGATTTCCCAGATCCGAAAGGTACCCCTTGCACTTAACACTCCATGCTCTGTAGCACTGTATTTTTTTCCTGCAACTTTGTTATTTTAGACACTACGTCAAATGATGTGCCCTTGCACCAACAGAGATCTTGTATCACTTAGCATACCAACACATAGAACTGCTAATCACAGTGAAGAATGATGTTTCTTTGAGGGACCTGTACTCCAGGCTACCGAGGCCAATAAAACAACCCAGTTTATTCTGCTGAGATGAACAAGGGGAATGAATGTATATCACAGAAACTAGGAAGAAGTTTGTGCATCAAAACTTGTGACAGAAGGGTGCAACCTTCAAGGTACTAACAGTGCTGGAGAGCTAATGCAAAGGAGGCCAAGCCAATGATGATTCTGATGATTTACCTTACTTTGAGCTGCTTATTTTAATGGGGGTATTGAACTCATAAAACTAGATCAGGGTTTTTAAAGGCAAAGTTTGATCCTGATGAGCTGAAATCCTGCCATGATAAGCCAGTCCCCCAGCTCAGTCCTATTAGCAATGCAGGAAGCTCCTCTTATCGACACATCAATTTCAGACCACAGAGAACTTTCAAGACAGAAATTAAACATTAAAAAAGCACAAGAAACCACAGATAACACCTCAGCATTAGAATACAACAGAAAACAACATGGAGGAAAGTTTAACTCAGAGCTCAGTGGAAGGGGCCAAGGGCAGGATGAGCAAAAGTACTTAGGTGTGCTAACAGCTAAAACCCTAGCTCAAGACAGCAGCCACTGAAAGAAAAGCTAGGTTAGGCATGTGTTTGAAAAGCTTACCTACCATTTAAATTCCAGTGATAACAAGTGATTAAAAAAAAAAGGATCAGGAGGCCTCAGGCTGAGACTTACAGGAATCAAGGAATTAATTTTATTTATATATGCATATATATGCACTGAGCACCTAAGAGGCTTTGACAAAATGCTAAAGTTGTGTTGGCTACAATAATTGAAAATTATTCCCGGGGCAAGGATTTTCTTCCAGGTCTTCAGTTACAAAGTAACTGGCTGAAATGCTCTCAGAGCTACTAGATTATGAGAATGCACCAGTGGAGTGGATCCTTTGGAACAGCCTTGAAAGTCTCAAAGGTTAGCATTTTTCCTGATTTGTGTCAAATGGTGAAAAACAAGATGAATAGGTCCAAAACTAAATTAGTATTTCAACTGGCTACAGAAAGGGCAATGATTTTGACCCAGGGGCAATGATAAGCTGGATATTGGGAGTGCAAGTGTGACAAGGTACTGACCACAGAGGAGGTAGCGATAAAACTCAGGGGGCTTCATGAACTATAGGGTATCTGACAATTTCCAAACCTGGTATTCTGAAAGACTTAGCACATGCATTCACATGAAAATATTTTTAATAAAGGCCTCAAGTTGTCATATGAACAGGGAACAGCAATTATTAATCTTGTGTTTATGAAGCAGTGGGGACAGAAAAAGTGATCCAGAGAGTTACTGCACTATTTGGACCTCAGTGGAATACAGTGCTTCCAAACAGATGTCACTGGTAGACAGAAATGAATACAAAATGGATTCAAAGGCAGGTAAGTCCAGACTAAACTTGACAGCATTCTTTTTTAAAGTGAGCTGGCTTTAAAAGAAAATCCTTAGATATCCTCTGTCTGGACTTCAGTAAAAAAGCTGATACAGGGCTATGTGGGAAATTAATAAATAATGCTAGAGAAGAAAGAGGTAAAAGAGGAGCTGTTAGATGGGTATTGCTAAACAAAAAATGGAAATAGAGTGTTGGATAGTTGACAGTGTTGAAGGGGGCAATTTGACATTGGAGGGAGCTTAATGGTAGTTACTCAATTATCAGTTCTGGGGCCAATTCTTTTTAAATTTTCTTTCTTGATCATGGCATAAAAATGAGTAGTATGATGACATGAAGCAAAGAAACATTGTCAATATAAAACAAAATCAAGTCACTGCAGAGAAAAATTTGAATGATCTGAGGACAAGAGTAATGGAAAAGAGTGTGGACTGCAACACTATTTACTTGAGGACCTAATCGCAAATCTTTCTGCAGTAAATGTAGGAAATCGATAGTGGAAAATGACTGAAGAAAAGGACCTATCTTGGCTATGAGGCACAGATTTACCAGGAAACTAGAATGTCCTTCCTCTCTTGCACCAGCATTTATGTGAGAGCAAGTACAGCACACATACTCCCACTGCATGTGATGCAATTTCAGTTGTTCAGCTGCCTAGACCCCCAGTCAGATCACGGTATGCTTAAGGGCTGATCACAGAACAACTATGAGCACTGCAGCTGTGACAAGAGTGAAGACAAAATCAGGATGTATTACTTGAAGTATTTTCCATGGACAAAGAGAACCATGTGTGCCATTATAGAAGACATTGGTAACGAGTGACGATTCCAGCCACCCATTTAAAAAAAGGAAGACAAGAACAGGAACAGGTGGAGGGAGGCTACTAGGAAAAGCATGAGAGTTATGTCTGATGTAATAGCAGAGCTCTGAAGCTGAAGTTGCAGGAGGTCTTGGCCACTCCTTTTTTCTTGGGCTAAAATTGGCAGTCTTTGCTAGCCTGTCTGTATTGGAAGTAAAGTGACAGTCCTGAACTAGAAGCAAAAAGTTGTTCTTTTTTTTTTTTTTTTTTTTTTTTAAAAAAGTCTTACAACAGCACAGGTATCTTAACAGGCTTTTTAAGCAAAGCTTTAGATTTATATTTACAACTTTATGCAGATCCAAGATTACAGAGATAGAAGAGATATTAAAAAAATAATAACTCTGCACGGTTTATTTTAATGCATTGTAGAAGAGTGCATTGTACACTCAGAAACAGAATCAGTAACTCAACCAAAGAGGGATACATTTATTGTGTTTTGCAAGAAGGGCAATTATCATCCCCACATCATAATACAGTCCCATAAAGATTCTCTCACCCTGAGCCAACACACAGAAACCCAATGCCTTCAAAGATCTTTTTTATAGCCCCCTATTCCAAAATTTCCAGGGTTAAACAAAAACACATACACACACAAGAATATTTTATTTAAAAAGTGTTCTGACTGTTAAGGCAAAAAATGTGCATTTTGTAACACCTTTTTGTAACCAGGATTAGCAAGCAGAAGGACCAAACAGTAAAGCCTGGGTTTTCATTCATTCCTCCAAATAGCCTCCAAATAGCTCACTGTTTTATACCTTACTTACAAATTTCTGCACTAAATCAAAGTAATAGTCTTTTCAATCTGTTATCCTGTCTTCCACAGTAGCCACAGGCAGATAATTTATGCAACAGTTTAAACTTTCTTCCTTGATAAGGAACTGTTTGATATTGTACTGATGCATAAAGCTCCTTCCTCACCTCTGGCATGTAGTAGTTAGATGACATCCTGAAAACTTACATCCCGGATGATAGCCGTTCCTCTGACTGTTTCTAATACAAGCTAGCATTACTGTTTTTTGTGTACTAAATGTCCCTGTAAAGTAGGAAGGCCTATCTAGAAACATGGGCCATATATGACTTGTCAAAACAATTGATTGAGTCTGGGTGCTCTCTTCTCTTATTTTCCTGAGGCACAACTGAGGAGGGAGCGGCCAGCCACCTGAACAGTTCTATGCCCAGCCTTTTTTCCAGCAGCCCAGCATGTGACAGTCACAGAAAAATGGGAAAATGGCAATGAGGGGCTCTTGTAAAAGAGAGCAGTGGGGACTGGGATAGATCAATGATTCTGGAGGTGGCAGGGAAGAATAGCCAAAGCTTTCCTTCATAGATACGGACAGACATATGCTGCATTGTGCATCAGCAATATTTCCATTGCTTCAGGGAAGCATCAGATCTAGCAAGCATACACAATCTCATTGTTTTGGGCTTGTTCAGTAAATCCAGTGCCATATGGATTAATCTAATTTACTGTGCAAGTGCAAATCCTCCGGTCAGTCAGTCCATTATGTGCTGGCCACATGGCCATGGAAGAGCCGTGGCACGTGGCTCAGGTGCTTTTATAAGAAGCTGTGTGACTGGCCATGTCAGAAACAGTGGGCATCACCAACATAAATAAATAATGACAAAAAAGATTCTCCACATATTAAGGTACCAATCTAGCATTCAGGTCACTAAAATTCAGTTTTGCTCTACAAGAGATTCTGTCTGCGGTCCAGGACAAATCATCTAGTGTTCCCTTGGTGTCAATTCTGTTCACCAGATTAGGGACATGGTAGTACTCTCCTGCCTTAGAAGCCTGTTGTAAGGATTAATACATTAAGGATTCTTAAACATTCAGATCATATGTTATTGGATGACTACCCAAGGTAGCGAGAAATGCCAGATCCTTTTATTAATCCCATGAAGTTCACTGCTTCAAATCTTGAGGCAGTGAGGCCACATTTATGTAAAAACAATTTCCTGCTACCAGCTTTAAACTGAAAGGCTATGATTTCATTGTGAACCCTTTGTTCTTGTGTTCTGAGACAAACTGGTGCACCTTCTTGACCTTCTCTAAACCATTAATAATTTATACACCTCTTTCATTTCACCCCTTACTCATCACGGCTCTTACATAAATACTCTAATCTTTTTAATCTCTGCATGTATGGAACTCTTTCCGTGCCTCTAATCATTCCCATTACTGTTCTCTATTTCCTATTTCACTTATAGCCTAAGTGAAATGAAGTGACCAAACTGAATGCTTATTCAAAATGGAAGGTTACTATTGCTTTATGTAAGATATTTATAATAAATTTGATTTATTTCTAAATTTCAGGATCCTCTTTTTTTTTTCCTTGTGTGTGTACCTCTGAATATAGCTGCTGTTCATTTAGGACTTCTGAGGGTGTGCAAGCAGTTCTAATAAATTTTTTTCCAATGTCCATTAATATTTTCTTACATTATCAGCTGCTGTTGGAGTACTGGCTTCCAAACTGTAGCTCCTTGAACTCCGCACCCTAGTGTTCTCTCCATTTTACTCTTATTTAACTTCTGTCTCTCCTGTGTCAGCACAGCCGTTTCCTGAGCCTTGCTTAAAAATCCTAGGTTTTCTTCAATTTTATTTCTGTTATTCAAATAATTAGTTTCCCACCATATCTTGTACTGCAGTCTTATGCCATTGTTTTGCACGAACCCAAACCTGACCATCTGGGCACAATGAGAAGACCTTCACTCATCTATTGCACTGGTCTGTTTAGTTTGGCATTCCCATATCTGCTCCCACGAACTCTCTTGCTTATCTCTTGGGATCTTTTCCTGTCTGTTTGCCTTCCTTTCTGTTTTGCTTTAAATCAACAGTCTCCTCAAAGTCTTGACTGCCAACTGTGCCATACCATCATTTTGTGTTACTCATGAGAAGGTGCCCTTGTGCTCAAAGTCCTGTTGATGCTGACTGGGTTATATCCAGCTGCGGTGCAGCATGGACCATTGTCTGAGCACAGTAATCTCAGGCCAAACACATACTTTGCAAAACACACATGGGCCTCCCTAGTTGGAGCTGTTACCTGTCTGTCCTTCAGACAGGCACATCCCAGAACTGTGTGTAGCATCTTATAGGTGACTATTACCAGAAGTAAAGTCTATTCTCACCTTCTGCCAGAACTGAGATCTGCAAAGACTGTACTGCATACTGTCTTTGAATTTGTCATCCAGCTACATATATGCACTCAGTTAGATATTTATGACTGCCAAGCAGACAGGCTCTCTAACCGGTCTTAGTGATGCCTGTAATTTCATATATGCAATGTTGTCCATTTCATATCAACTCCTAAGATTATGACTCAATTCTCTATAAATGAAATGTCTCAACCGCACAGCTCATCCATCATCTCATATAAGAGACAGTTTCATGTGGTACTTACTCCTTGCAATCTGGTCAATGCCAGAGTATAAACTTTTTTACTCTCGTTAATCCCCACTTTCAGTACAGTGTTGTGTTGAGAGAGAGAGCACATATGCATCTCAAGAAAAGAAGCAAATATAACAACACCATCCATTGCTGGAATCCATCTCACAGAGATGTGTGCAACTGTGTTTGGAAAAAACAGTTCAGTATTTGCTGCTAGTAGTGACTCTTGCTCTATGTTGTAGTTCTGGAGTCTTCACAACACTCAGTCATCCAACTGTACTCTGAATGCAGCTTTTCTGATGAGACTGCTCACAGTGCTGATATCTGGAAGACAGCTGGTGAAAATGTTTGTTTGCAAAAAGCTCAGTCTGTGACTCTTTTTCTAATAGCCATTTTTTATGTCTCTTGATGCTTTTTAACAAATTCTGCGAGCTGCTGCCTTAGCAGCCACAGCATCCTTGGTTTCCAGCAGGACACGTACTTTAGGCAAATACTTCAGCTATATTTTTATTCTTCAAATGCCTGTTCTTGGACCCATGACTCTTCTTATGTTGCATCACTATGTGTTAAAACCTGTCTCACAGGCTATTTGTAAGAGCATGCAGTATCTAGGACAGTTATTCCTCCTTATAGATCACTGGCTCCCCTCATATGCATCAGTCTTACATATTCTTAATAGTGTCTCAAGGCCTGACCATTATTTCCTAGAAGTCTACAGAGTTCAGTTCCCCTCACTTTCACTTTGCCCATGTTTTTGCTAATATATTCATCCCAGTACCTGCTTATAAATTGTAGGACTTTCATATTATGGACCCGCATTGCTTGTTCCTTGATGCCTTGTTTACCTTCAAGAATGTCATCAGTACTGCTCCTAGGACTTTTTCTAGTAGATGTTTCAGCTGACATTAGAACTCCTTTGAAGATAGACAGATACTTAAAGCTATTCATGGCCAGCAATGCTAGCCCAATGATAACAGTAAAGCATTGCCTTATTATGCCAAAACTTGTACTTAACTTCACCTGAAATGGTATTTTTTATCCTAAAGCAGATCTTACACCCTCAGTCTCTGGATAAGGCTAATGACTTATTCACAGTGTGACCTCAGCACAGGTTCTGATATTACCTGAAGAGTACCTCATTTCCTTTGGAGCTAGATTACCATTGCAGTCTACTGTAAGTACCCTACGCAGAATGGTAGTTCATTGGTATGTTTGCCAGTTTCTTTCTATGAGGAGTTTAATAACATTTCATTGTCTCACATAGTAAACATGGGAATATACCTCTAAAATAACCCTGCGCTGTAGGTGTCCTTTTCCTTGAATTATATTGTCAGTCTCCTATTTGGATGCTGCCAGACAGTTTTAATTTCTCTTTTCTATCAAGGACTTCATTGTTGTTCAACAGTGAGAGCTACACCTGCATTTGGACTACAGGAAATTCTAACAGATATCATCATTTGGGGAGGAGAGGTGTTTATGGACAGTATGTATTCAGTCCACTGACTTCAGAAAGGTTTACTGTCTTTCATCATTTGGTAGACACACTTCTTAAATCTAGCCACTTATCAGTCTTATTTATCAGCTGGAATTATAATGCATCTGGAATTCAATTGGTCGCCAGTCTAATAACATAGCTTCAGATATTATTTGACATGAATATATATATACACACACACACTAGGTTTGGGATCACTCACACGTGGCAGACATCTCTTCTATAGGCTTCCTTTGTTACCCACACTGCTGCTTACCACTCCTATGGTAGTTTCAGTTTGGGGATAAGACATATTTCTAGTCCTCATCCCTGCCCACAGACTGGGCATTTTTTTTTTGTGCTTTTCATACTGCTTTCTGATGTCTGCCCTAGATCATGGTATCAGCCTCAATGTCTCTTGGTTTTCTTTAATTTGAGACAGTAGATTTCTCTGAGTTTTTTTTCCTAGCATCCACTATTGCTTTGATAGTTTCCCTGCATAGTGCAACAGTCTTGGTTATTGGAAGATATGCTGTTGCACTGGATGTATGTCTCTTGACAGTCTTTCCTGTGAGAAAATTGTCTGCCACATACAAATCTGTCATTAACAAGGAATCTTTAATGTTTCCAGAGTTTCATGGGGCTACAAGAGTTGTCAGCTCCTGGTATAATTATTTCCTCTTCTGTTTGGCTTTAAGTAGAAAATAAAAAAACCAGCACAACAGCCTCTTGTCCATGATCTCCTTCTGTGGGGTCAAGTTACTTATTAATACTTTTATCAGCCTTCCCAGTGTTTCAGGCACTGAAAACTGTTCCATCTTTTCCCAAAAGGATAGTAAAAAACTCTTTACTGTAATCTTCTCACCTTTATTCCTTTGTGCATATACTCAATTACTTCTTTAACCTCTTCCTTGTTTGTGTAGGTTATTTTGTTTGGAATTCCACCATCACATTTTTAAAAGTCCCTCCAGGCCATCTGTTTACTTTACTCCTAGCTTTATTTTCTAGTTAATCATATTTGAAGGGGGAGGTGCATCTCTCTAGAATTACTGCTGCTGACATGTTTCTGCATCATGTACTGGACAATATTACAAGAAGACTCCATGTTTATAACACTAACCTGGCTTTTTAATAAGCAGACTATTTACACAGATGCTGAGACTGCAATTAACGCTGAAGTGATGTGCATGCAGATTAGCTTACATGTGGTCTTTCAGATCTCCCTGCAACCTATGTTCTTCTCCCTGGTTTCACACAGATTGTTGTACTGCGTTATCTTTATTTACTTTTGCAGCCTAAGGAATTGTACGTGATTTAACAGCAGCTAGAGAAGTCAGATGCTGAGCACTTATCAGTAGTGGTGGCAGCTGTTATTGCAATAAATCTGTCTTTTCCAGCTTGACTTTATATTTAGGTACTCACTTAAGCAAGACTGAATCTATGTTAAACAGAATTCCTCTCAAAAAGGGGAATTTTAAGTATTAGCTCTGGCAACTTTATGTATTTACTAGGAAAGAAAATTTTCAAAACTTTGTGCTCATGTTGCACGTATAATACAGGCATATGAAGATAAAATTACCAATTTTGAGTATTGATGAGCCTTTCTTAAATCCATAACTGGTCTTGTACACCTTATCTCACTTGGACAGTGTCACTTATATAGGAGTCTGAAAAGTCTGTGTCTAATTAAGCAGTGTATTATGCTTATAGAAAAACCTTTGACATACTCAAATTTACTCTTTGATCATAGACTATGATGGTATTGCCAAGATAAGGATAAAAGGCACATTTAGAATTACTTTAGCTTAAATACTTAAACATTACTATTTCTGAATTCAAATGTATAGAGAGATGTTCTAAAAATACATGAGCTACTAAAAATAAACTCTAAGCTCTTCCTATAGCTTTTGACTCAAGCAGCTATACATGGCAAAATATATTGCAATGTTTTGTTAGGACATTAAAACATGACCATTAAAATGTGGTACCTACTGTGGAGTTCTCTTTAGTCAATAATTCCTGTGTTAATCTAGAAACATCCCATAATAATTCAGGCAAATCTGAGAAAGAAATGGCAGTTCAGACCTTATGGTTAAAGCATTGTGTTCTTTAGTGTAAACTAGCAATAAAAAATTCATTTCACATTTAAAAATTAAACAAACAGCTATAAATATAAGATATGGCATCAGTTACAAAATGAAGATTATATTGCCTTTAAGAAAGTCCAGCTAATTTTAATTCACCTAAATACATTCAGTCTTACTTAAAAATTAATATATATGTAGAGGCATATTGCATTTTTCCAGGAAGAGAGACAGAATATGTTTTCTTACTTCACACTGCAGTAGAAGTGGCCACATCTGCTCACCTCAGAAAGCAGATGGATGTTCAAATACTGTATCAAAGTATATATTTCAAGGAGAAAATTTAACTGCCTGGGTGTCACAGTTTAATTCAATATAGCTGAAGCAGGAAGATTAGAATTTTAAAAATTTCCTGAGTTAATTGATTGATGAATAACAGCTTCCAAGAACAGACCTTTATTCATCTCATTTCATATACCCCGACCTGAAATTCACTCAGATTACCTCAGGTCGTAAAAAGTGGTAACTAAGGACACACTGAAGTGTGCACTGCACACTGCACACTTGCAGTTTCTATTTTCTAGCATTTTTCTGGGATTTTAATTTACTGGAGATATGTGACCAGAATACATATTTCTGCAAAACTACTTTTAGAGCTTGAGTCAAGAAATATTAAGGGCAAGTATTTTCCCCACAGTGTTTCTGTGAAGAGCAGTAATGACCTTGTGCCATTTCCCTCTCTCAGGAGAGAGAAACTTTTTACAACTCTTAACCATAGCCAAATGGGTAAGCTTCTCAGCTACAATGATAAACATTTTTATAAAGATGGTTATTGATGCGAATGCTTCCATGCTTTCTGCCAGATTAGCTTTCCTGCCCAATAGCTTATACAATTGAAGAGGTGTTTGCTAAAATGATAGCTATATAGTTACAAACACCTTAACAATAGAAGAACACCAGCATGAAGTCTGCAACGTGAAATCTATACACATCATAAGTTATTGTGGATCTATCTGATTTTATCACTGCTAAATGGTTTTAAAACATAGGATTCCTTTCATTTGTGCATTCCCAGCAAGCATATAAATGTCAACTCTTTCAATTATAGATACCTAATAGCAGGCAACCAAATTGCCTAAATAGTAAAAGGGAAATTTAAGAGATTTAGGTTTTGAGATAGCAAGAGCCAATTAGAAACATAATAAAAAGCATAAAGATTTGGAACATAGTTCAAATTGTATCTTCTTAAAGAATGATCTATGATGCATTATATTCAGCAGCTCCACAGCTTGCAGTTTACCTCATTTGAACCGGGTACAGCCCTGTACAGAACATACATGTTTTTCATAGGGACACTGTGACAGGATGTTCCACACTGAATAGGCATGTCACACTGACTATATTTAGCCCTTCACTGGGCAGTGAATAGAAGACAAGGAAAAATACCTTCCAAGTCACCCAGACTGGGTGAATGAACAAACATTCAATCTGTGAACAACTGAAGGAAAAATTAAAATTCATGGAGAACTTGGGGTTGTTTGTTTAGCATAATCCTAAAATGTGTGCTGTTCACACAAATTTATATAAAAAAATGAATACTTGTTCTTCAAAAATAAATAAATGTTTTGCAATAGAACTCCATCATCTCTGATGCTGATCATAGTGGTTTTCTTTTGTAATGAGAGTGATCGAGTATGATCAGTTTTAAGCAGGCCATATCATGTAATTATTATCAACATCCATATATATTCAATTGGACACATAATTTTTTTCTCAGTGATATTGGCTTCCATCAGCTCTATGGATAGACCTTTTTGTCTTCTGGAATATTCATAATACTATTGGGAAATTGATTTCTAAATTATAAATGAGGCAGGGTCATTTATAATAAACAGTCATTTTTAAAAGATCAGGTTTTTGGAAGTCAGTTTCTAACATTAATATGAACTGTCATTGCAAGGGGTTTGTTGAGCATAGCCAGAGTAAACAGGATGAGCAAAGTACAGAACAATAACTTTATAGAATAGAATAACATTATTAAGCAGAACAGATAAAATGGGATGCCAAAAAATGTATGGTGTGAGGAGTCAGAAGGTTTAAGAAACTAGGAACTTTAAAATGATTGTTTCACTTACAGCTTGGTGCTTATAATTAGTCGTCAGCTAACTGGTATCATCTAAACAAGTGGCTAGTTGAGTTTACTAGCTGTATATAGGTAACTGTGCAGAAATAGATACAGAAAGGAATGTAGCCACCAGAGATGAGGAAAAGGCTGAGGTACTTAATGCCTTCTTTGCCTCAGTCTTTAATAAGGGGACC
>JAVJGG010000009.1:42705-53529 GCA_035590195.1 Aviceda cuculoides
AACTCTTCTGTTAATATTTCTAGAAAAAATAAGATTTGAAACAACATACCTAGAAAACTGTTAAAACAATATACCTAGAAAACTGTCAAGAAAGACGCTTTCTTGATCCTAAACCAAAATCCTTCTGCAAGAAATTATCACTCTGATCCTGATTAACAGTCGGCAGCAGCATCTTCCTGCCTTGTAGGAAGGCCATGACATAAAAGACACAAGTCTAACACGTGTGTCACCATAAGTGTGCTCTGGCAGCACTTCAGCTCACCTATATGGAAACCTCCACAGGAAAATCTACAGATTTTTCTCCTCTCATAGTCCCTGTTCTCTCATGGATTCAGCCCAGTCAGAATCCAAGCAACTCTATCTTCAAAAGAATTTGAAAACTCACAGCAAGAAATGCTTAACTCTATTACTGTAGGCAAGTTGCTTAGATTAACCAGGTAGCTAAGCACCAAGAATGCTCCTGCTGATTAGGATTTTATATGTGTTCCTTAAGGCACAGGCATTTTTCTTTTCCCTCTACCAGAGTCACAGGACAGAAGTTTTGGATTAAAAATACTTCTTACATTTCTCTACAGCTAAGTAAAGTCTTCCACAATGGTCATCATAGTTTCTTCCTTTCCGCTTCAGGTATCACAGTCAGTACCCTTGCAACACAGGTGAAGTGCAGGAAATTTAGGACTATTTAGTATTAATGGTTTAAGGATAGAAGTTCATTTCCCATCAAACCAAGACATCTGCCAATCTGCAGTAGTCTTCTTCAGAGTCCTAAGAAACCTAGATTTTATTAGTTTTAGGGACAGACATTAAAAACAGAGTCTAAAAAGTAAAATACACTATCGCATCCTTACAGTTCCTTTACTCTATGTGTAAACTCTATTTGTCAGCAGACAGGACTGGGGTAGCTCCTTGCTCACAGTAGGAGACCCTGCACTAGACCAAGAGAGTAAACATTGCAACAGAAGAGCTGTTCTCAGTCCTTTTCAATTTTTATACCCCAAAAGGTTTTCCAATGAAGACGTATTTCTCCATAGTCAATCTCAGGTCATTGGTATTGGGCTTCCTTTTGCAAACTCCTTATAGGCAGCCATGACGGGGATCCACTGACCACACCTTGAAATCTGTGAACAGTGTTGTTACCAAAAGGACTGGCCCCTGTGATTCTATTCCTCCAGTTGGAAAAAGCTCTGCCATACATAAGTTAGGCCTAAGAAACTGTATTTTTTAAAAAATTTGGAGTTGACTAGATACATGGGTAGAAACACAGTGTTTGTTTGCTCATGACATTTATACACTGATGAGCTTGTTTTGAATACTTAACATCTCAACTCTGCTATCGGTGTATTATTTACAACTCCAGAGCATTTCTCAAGCCTTGCAGATGCCTGAAAATAAGGACTACATAAGCACAGGAAAGAAGGCAATGCCAGTAACTATCTACTATGAGGCTCAGAAGAGCCATAATACCGTTCTGGACAATTTAAATATTCATTCTTTCCTTGTTAACATAAAGCCTCTCCACGTTCAGTTTCTCAATTAAACAAGAGGTGAAGTGGTTTACATAGCAGTGCTTTAGTGAGATGGAATCTAATCACAGTTAATCTCCCAATACACAAAAGGGTGGCTTCCCAACAGTTAATAAAAAGCAATGGTAGGAATGATGAGAGTACTGCTTCCAAAATGAACTTAAGATAAAGGACGAGAATGTCTAATTACCAAATTAAAAACCTGCACTGAGAGGTATTCGTTTCTCAAGCAAGGGTGGGCGGAACAAGTTATGATTATATTTCATCCTGGAGGAAAGGAAAGTTTACCGTATACATTTCTGACAGACCTACATTGCACTAGTGCTTAGGAAGCTGAAGGCTTCTGCTTCCTTATCAAGAAACTAGGTGCCATGATGTTGGCTGTATGAGTAAAAGGATAATAATACCACATGGAGACAGAGGAACTAAAATATTGATATTTCATTTTTTAATCCTACTGGGATCTCTCATTCTTCAGACTGTTCTAATATGTGACAGACAGAGAAAACTCTTTGCTGTCATAAATTAATATGATTCAGGATTACACACCTAAAAGCACTCAGGGTTTGACCTTGCATTTCCAAATTTTTAGGAGTCTCTATAGTACTCCAAAACATAATTGTGTTATGCTGACAGACAGTGCTTATAATACTCTGGAGGATCTGGCTGATCTTCAGAAACATACCTCTATCTCAACTAAAATAGAGAATTAAGTAAAAGATGGTCAGTCTTTGCGCTTAATATTCACAGCTTTCCTAGTTTCTAGCTGTGAGAACCAGTGGTGACTGTATTAATAAAAATTTTCTCCGATCACATTAGAAGAAAACACATAAAACTTTTACTTGACAGTTCAGGTAAGGACAATGCACACTGAACTACAGGCCACAGTAGGGTGGAGGGACTACAATGAAATGACACTGCATTTTTCCCAAGCCTACCAAAATTACTCTAATGCTGTTAAAAGAGCATTTGAACACTGCCTTCTCCTTGTTGTTATCCCACACAATGAGTTAATGAAGAAAATGAGAAAGTCACAGACTAATACAAGTCACATTTCTCTCCAGAAGAAGGATAATTGTTGCAGAAATAAGAAAAGATTACCATGCCTAATAATTCAAATGCCAGTAATTAACAGCCCAATAAAAATTGTCTAGGATTTCCACACAAATCTTAGCATCTGCCTGCAATAAAAACCATGGAGTGTATCTCTGTTTCAAGTGGAAGTCACATGAAGGAGATGTAAGTAGAACCAGTTCAGCAAATTAAAGAACCTTGTACGTCAAGATAATGCGGGTATTTTCTCTAAAAAAGAGGCCCATTATCTTAGAAATTTATTGATATTTATTGATATTAATAAATAAGATCCTCTCAAAAGAAAAAGTTGTGTGACTCCATAAATATGTACAGCCCCCAAACATAATATTGAACATGTGATGTTGAATAAACAAGAACAGTATGTAATAAAAAGACCTTTGAGTAAAGTAAAAAAATCCTGGTAACCAGCAAAAAGATATCCTGATGCAGATACCTTGATCACATTCCCTATCCAGCTTTCCCACGTGGACTTGGAAGCCTGTACTGGGTGTATGTAGCCAGATTTTGGTTGTGGGGAGACTGCAGGGGCAGCCTCTGTGGGAGAGGTCAGGAGCTGCCCTATGCTGGACACAAATGGTTCCTGATGGCTTTGCAATGGACCGACTGCATGTCAAAGCTGAGCCTATCAGCCAAGTTGGTAGCACTTTTATGAAAACTTATCTAAGAAAGAGAGGAAAACACTGGCTAGAGAGAGGAAGAGGCAACAAAAAGAGAAAAAGAGGGAACACCAAGGTCGGAGAAGGAGGAGGAAGGGGAGGAAGTGCTCCATGACAGATACTCCCTGCAGCCTGTGAGACACTAACTTTATACCACGCACTTGAAAGACTGCAACTGCACTCACAAAATACATCTCTCTCAAGTTAATGTTGATAAGCTCTTTACAACTTTGTGTGTCTGTTAGATGACAGAGGACGAGAGCAGGCATGGAAGCTGCCATACAGTTTGGATGCCAGTGCTATCCTGGTGTGTCGACCCCTGCCCATTAAAAATGCATGTCTGACACAATAGGTTACAGGACTGAAAAGCTCTAAGGATGAATCTTGAATGCTGTACATAATAGTCCACACTTTAGGCATCAGTACAGGGAACAGTTGGAAGATTTGTCCATCTCTCACTCTTATGATTTTGAAGGTCAACAGTTTGGCTATTCTTACTGTGCGATGTCCATGGCACAAAGAAGCTAAAGCAATGCTGAACATAGTCCTTTGTGCAAAACAAACGTGCCTCTGTTCTAGCTCAGAAAAGAGCAATATTGAGATTAGAGTTATGACACGGGTCTCAGCAACTTTGGATGGTCTCAAGCAACACCAGATCCATGCAAAAGCGAGGCACAGTATCAGCAAGGTGGAGGAATGGAGGGGGTAGGCAGGCTGTACGTGTGTGCCAGAGGAGTAGAGTTACTAAATCAGCATTTGTAAGGCACTTTTGTATCTTCATGTTATAGACAATTTCATGCAACCCCCCAAAAGTGTTTTTAAATACAGAAGTACAGAGAGCATAAGAGGAAAAAACATGAACAAGTTCGAGAGGATAGAATTCACACCAGAAAACAACAAAGAGACTTTTTAAAGTTATGAGATGGCTTGTTACAGTAGGTTATATTATTCTGGCTGATTGCCACATCACGGAAGGAAAACAGGGCATGTAATAGTCACATAACCTGCCCAATATGTCCTGCAAGTGTCTGCCTTGAACAGTGGTTCAGGTGCTTCGGCAGGAGAGCCTATCCTCTGGTCTCCTTTTTGCAGCAGCACTTCTTACATAGTCAAGTAAAGGATCTTTATTTTTGCATCAGATTTAGGTGGCTGCTTTCCTTTAGCAATTGTAAATTGTCTTTTAGGAAATTCATTTGACATACTAACTGGGTTTTTAAGTCTGGGAGCACATATCAGTACCTGGCATAAAGTATCAATAGGGATTTCAGTCTCCCAAGACCTATAAAAGTGGAACAAATATTTAAAGGCGGGATGCATAAAAAGAGAGTTTAGCAGTAAGGATTAATTATTGTGGGATCCGTTTCCTCAGGATAGGATTTTAAACATTAAGATTCATTGTTCCAGATACATCTACGATAAAAGAAAAAAAAAATGAATCAGAAACACATGCCAGAAATTCAACCGGATAACAATAGATCTGGTATTCAAGTGCTACAGTCATTTAGAAAAAGAGATTCCTGTGGTAAGAACCGATGACCTACAGATTAGGTATCACAGAACATGGTGTCTCAGTTCACATGTGGACAGACGTCATTAAAAGCCTCTTAGTAACTTTTCTGCAATACAGCAGTTTTTCCACTTCTGAAGCCTCTAATCATTTGATGCCACTGCAGCAGCCAAAAAAATTCAAGTCATATAAAGTCATAAAGCAGTCACTGCTGAATTCTCTTCTCGACAGTGATGGAGTCCTTACTTCAGATCTATATGAGGATGGGTTGAAATTACACTATCCCAAAGCACCCATAAGCTCCTGTTTTGAATTGCATTGTGCATTTTGGCACAGTTCATTCCATAACAAAATAACTTAAATTCTTCTGCAATTCTGATGCAGTTATTAATGCAGCAGTTGACTAGAATATCTACAAGTAGTCTAGAAAACAGCAAGGAGACAATTAGTCTGAATTGCTAGCAACAGAAAAGCACTAGAAACAATCCTTTGTAAACTTCTCTCTCCTCAAGGCTATGCACATTTAGACTACAAACCCAATTATGGAAAAATGCTGCACAATACTTACAGAGAAATTTTCAGGCATGGGGAATTCTTTGCTGATATTATACTACAGGATCTTCAAATTTTTTCCTACTGAATTACCTAATGCACTGAAGTATCTTTGAAATGTAGAAAAATTTTCCAACTTAAACAATTTGCTCAAATTTATCAGCCAAACTAAATCAGAAGATCGGAAGAGTTAAGCTTTGATGAACTATGCTAATAGTTTACAGTCAATGTGCAAACAATAGCCCCTTCCCCTACATTCAGTTGCTACCAGGAACTGTGTGGAATGTTCTGGTGAGGGAGGCAATGAAGAAGAATACAACTCAAGGGTAATCAAAATCCTACCAACAAACAACTCCCACCAATTTCAACAGGCTTTAAACAACAACAGAAAAATAATTTTCCTTCCCCTCTGTCCCTTGCTGTTTCCACACATCTTACTCTGATGCTGTAACATGCAGCTGGTGTTACAGCTAACAGCAGAATGTCTCTTTCCTGTATTCTGCTCTCACTTCTCACCTCAGTCTAGTGACAAAATTCACCTTAATTGCAACTAAGCAGTAACTGATCCCATATATTTTAAATGGATATATCTCTCACTCCACTCCCCAGAAGTTAGCTTTACCCTCCAGCTGGTTCCCTTAGCAGCTTTGCTGTTCCAGCATAGTATTTTAATAAGACCCAGCATCTACAGCTTCTGGGGACTTAGCATTTACCTGCTAAACGTCACTCTTCAGCTATTTGATGGGCCACTTAGTGATGCCCCTGAAGAAAATGGCCTTTTTTTTTTTAATTTTATTTTTTCCTGATCATCCCCAAGGCAGCACATTCGTTCTTACCAGAAGGAATAAAATAAAGTCTTGCAAAAACACTTGACTGCAGCATTTGCCAAGAAGAAACAAGTTCTGGTTAAGGTGCTTGCAAACACTAGAGATGACAAAACACAACACTTCAAGAAAGGTACTTCAGAGGTCCACAAGTTTCAAAAGTTGCACAGCACTTACATATGTGGGTAAGAATATACACATGTATAATGTTGAGTATGGTATTTTTTTAATTTATTTAAAGTCCCAGTGTGTGCCTCTCCTTCAGTTTTTCTAACAATGGATGGGGACTTTGCAGAGCTGGTACCAGCCCACCAGAGGGAAAAGCCCCGTTTCTTCACAAGAAGCGAAGACGAGGTTGATACAAGAGGTGCTGGTGGCAGAAGAACATGCTAGGGGTTGGCTAGGGAAAGCAAAAAGCGTTGTGACTCCTGGCAGGTCTGTGCGTGCAAACTGGAGTGATTTTTACTACTGTGCAGGTCATGGGAAAGGGAAATTAAGTAGGATAATTAAGACAAGAGAAGCTAAGGAGGAACATCAACATCTGTTTAAATTATTGGAAAGGAAGAGGAGAAATCACCATTAGAACAGAGTCAGGAGTAAGTCAAGTTTCTACTGTTATCAAATGAAGGCCTTGTCTAAACACAACAGTTGCACCATTTTCATTCAAATCAATTACAAACCTCATTGTAGTTATACAGGTGCAAAGCTCTTTGCAGACAATCTTGTGTCGGTTTACAACTGGCTTAAGTGATTTACACATATCCACAAAGGGTTGCACCTGCTTAATTAAACTGATTTTAAAATTATTTTAAACTCACGCCATTTTGTCTATATGGAGATTAATAGTTATCTTTTAAATGCATTAAACTTCAGATTCTCAAGGATAATTATGTGCAATAGTATTATGTTGTCTCTCATTTAATCAGTCACACATTGTTAAACAATGATCATCTGAGCACATCCTCCATGATGTCCTCCATGACATCAAGTTATGCTCAGCTGTGCTACTTACATGGTAATATTTTTCAGTTCAGGAAGTATTGTATCCTTAATTTCTAAAGCCATCCTCAAAAAAAACTTAACATCAAACTTATTAACTTGTTCATCTGCAGGACCATGAAGTTGGAAGGACTATTTAATAGACTTGTTTATTCACCTCAAACCTGAACTGCTCTTCAAATGGCTTTCTAAACTAAGGTACCTACTCCCGTTAATAAACACTGCTGTATCGTTACCAATAGAGTTTGGTGAAAGGTATGAATTATTCCCACCAACCATGAGTTTGTACTTCCGATTAATAATTTATTACCCGGATGTGTCCATGTGAAGGTTTTTTTCTACACAAACGTTGTTTGTGATTCTTTCAATAGCAGACTGAACATCAGTGACACATGGTAGCTGTGTTGAGGAATGAGCTCTCATCTGACATTTTCCTGTATGCAGCTCTACATCTTTCAAGGTGTTCTGGTTTGTACAACCATAACATGAATTCTGCACTTGGCATTATTCTGTTAATAACTCCATTATTAAGGAAGCTTGGAAATGTAATTTTTTTTTCTCCTTAAGGCATTTGGCTATTATTTTGCATACTCAGAATAGGAAACTGATTTTCTATATGCAAAATGGTTCATAATCACTACGCAAAGTCAACTCCTCAGTCACTAATGTGGACATTTTTGTGTTTTTTGTGTTCAAAGAAAACACCAACACGCAGAATAGAACAGAACAAACCAAATTACCTTAAAACAAATGGAAGAACACAAGAGGATGGGGGGCAGGGGAGAACAAAACAAAACAAAAATCAAAAACCTCTTTCCCCATCAAGCTGTTAGTATGGGTTGAATGCAGTTTTCATGAGACATGTTTTGCATCTCCTCTACAGAAATGTACTCTCCATTACTGGCATGGCAGTATAGTATCAAAATCACTGAATCCTTCCATCTAACTACAGGAGTCTATGAATTTCCATTTGTGTGCATCTGTTTGATCAATTTTATTGTAAGACTACTAAACTTGATTTCATACAAAAATTCAAACAATATATTTAGAGAAACATTAATAAAAGCTTTTACTAGAACTGTGCTTTTGCTGCCACTAAATTTCATTGCCCAAGCTCTGAGGTATTCAACAGTACAGACTTTTGAATGATTTGAAAATGAATAGGCAACAATATCATTTGCCACCAACAACAAAGAAACACTTTACCAATACTCAGCATTCAGATAAATCACATGGACTGGGGTCATCTATGCTCAAAAAACTGCCTAATTTAACTCTGTCAAAATAGTCAGAATGATACAACCTCACTTTTGGATGTAAAAGTTATAGCACTGAAATATAAAGTCAACACTGTGTAACCCTTATCCACACCATGATCTGCAACAATTTTTAAATAAGCCAGATTCCCAATCAAGGAAAGTTAACACTGATACTAAATTTTACATAAAAAGAAGTTCTGATATACACATTTTTTTCCCAGCTGATATGCATCATCAGCCCTTTTTTGGCTCCTTAACATCTAGAAGAATGGCTGGGAGTGGGGGAAGACAAAAGTATTATACATATGACACTACCATTTAAAGCAGCTCTTCTGCTGCATGGTTGAGCTTGAACTGCTGTTACCAAAAGACAGGATCCCAACTGCGAGGATGGAAATTGTCATTTCGGAAAAGTAGACCAGGACTGAGCCTGTTGTAAAACCAGTCAATGCCTTTTAGAAAACACTTGATAGTTGCAGATTTCTAGTCACATTTGCTCTTTGTTCATGAGCCAATTAAAAAAAAAAATCCTTCACTTGAAATGCCAGTTGGTCAGCTCATTAAAAAAACCTCAGTGACAACACTAGAAAAGGGGCAAATGTCTAACTCAGTTTATCTTGAACATATTATTGGCCTATTTAAACAAGAATAAGAAAGAACACGGTATTTAAAAAAAAAAAAAAAACAAAGAAAGAAAAAACCCAACAAACAAAAACCACAGCCTTTTAAGAGCCAGATTCAGCAAAACTGAACCTCAGAATTTTCTGGAAGTTTTCCTAAGCCTTATTCTAAAAGAGTATGTAAAAAGGAGTCCTTTAGGAGCCACAGTATATAAAAGCGCTCATCTTAAAACCTACACACACCTTACAATACAGTAACTCTTGCTTTCAAATGCAGTGGCCAACTCACAGCTGTTGACTAATGCATTGAGGAAAAATAGTTACATTCTGTACAAATTGTTAAACAGAGCTTTCCAGTAAAAGAACAACTTTAACAGAAAGGCTTACTACAGTCTGCTTTCAAAGAAGCATACTGTTTTCTTCCTCTGGCAAATAAAATAAAACCAGAGACAATAGCAAGGACTAATTAGAATATTAGTCAGCTAAGGCCCCAGTACAGTCCCCATCAATATTAGTGAAAATGAACTGCAAGTCTTCAGGATGTCCGAAAAGCCATGTTTGTGTATCAAAGAGAATGCCTGGAGCTCAGACAACAAAACCCAAGCTATTTAAAAAATACAGCCCTACATGAAAGCCACAAATTGAGTTGTTGGTGTAAACAGTGCAAACAACCATTTATTTTTTATTACGCCAGTGCTTAGTACCATACTTCTTCTAGAAGCAGTCTCCTGCCACCTCAGAGTAGAATGAAGGTCAGCACAACCATTCAAAAAGCATGCCTGCAAAACCTCAATAGCTTTCAGTTTTCTTCACGTTCTCCTTCTAACTGCAGGTTTCACAAAATATTTGAGGAAGTTACAAGACTCCCAAATATAATTTCATTATGAAAACTCCTAAAAGAGAAGTCACTTAAAAAAAGCCAAGGTTTCCATTTGCCAGTCTCGGGACCAAGACCGGAAGTGCTCCCAGGAGAGGTAGGTGGGCCCAGACACCCTGCAGGTGGCTGCAGGCTCTTCCAGACTTCGGCCAGGCCTCCATTCCAGCTACTCCTCCTAGGGGCCTGAGGGTCAAACTCTGGCACAACGCTTAGCACGGCCAACACGACTTCCACGGGGGTAATTAAACACTTAAATCAAACGGATCAAAGGTACGCGAGCCCCGAGGAGGCACAGCACCGAGGAGTAAGCTCATACCATGAAGGACAAACAACAGCAGGCTCCAGGGCTGGGAGGCGGGTGGCCTGCGCTTAACGCCGGCCCAGGGCCCCCCTCAGGGGAGGGAAGTGAGGCCCCAGGCCTCTCTGAGGGCAGCTGGCACCGCTGCTGCCACCTGCGGCCTCCCCGAAAGGCAAGGGGTGCTGGAGCCGTTACAACCGTTAGAACGGCCCCTCGCGCGCCCAGGGGCTCGGGCACGCCCCCACCCCGCAGACTACGACTCCCGGCAGGCTCGGCTTGGCTCGCACGCCCCCGCGCAGAGCACGCCGGCAGCGGTACCGCCCCGCCGGCCCACACGAACTGCAGCGCCCTAGCACCGCGCCGGGGATGTTCGCCGCTCCAAGGGCGCCCACGTGACTCGCAGGCCTCACTCCGATTGGAACAAGCCGCCGCCAGTCACCGCTGCCCCTTTTTTTAGCCCCCCCCCCTTCCAATAGCTGCGGGGAGAAAACAATCTCCCTAATGCGCGCTGCCACGCTTTCACCTCCGCCGCTCCGATTGGCTACCTGGGCTCGCCCCACCCCTTTTAAGTACCTGTCGCTCTGTGCCAGGTCATCACGGAGTTCCTGTTGGCA
>JAVJGG010000009.1:54967-73041 GCA_035590195.1 Aviceda cuculoides
CGGGGAGGCGGCTGTTGCCCCGGATCCGGCGGAGTTGTGCCGGCTGGAGGCGGTGGAGTTGCGGCAGGACTCTCCGCCGCCCTGCCGAGGGGCACGGGGGGAGCGGGGGTGGGGGGGCCGCCGGGCAGGAACCGGGGGCTCCGGCGACCGCCGTCCTGACGGAGCAGTCGTAGCGAAGGTGGTCCGGGTCCTTCTGCGGCGGCTTTGGTCTCCAGATGTGCGGTGCGGCTTCTCGGAGTGGTCTTTCCTGGAGCCCTTGTCGGCCGGGGAGGGAGGAGGGTGAGGAATGCACTGCAGGAAGTAATCTTCATAAAAGTGACTTGAGGGATTACAGTGAAACGGGTGACATTGATTTACTGCCAGGTGCTTCAAAGCAGCGTTTCTGAGCCCAAGGACTTTTGCTGTTTCCTATGCATCTTGATTTTTCTAAAGATTGCTTTCCCTCCTGTAGAAGCTGTCTGTTCTTTTCCCTGTTGGAGGGGACTGAAACCATTTTATGTATAAGATCAAGAAATGCTGCACTCGTTCCTTGCAGCAAGGCGAAGTGAAAGATGACGGGACTCATGGGGCAGTTTTTTTAGCACAAAAATTGTGACGATGAATTTTTATATTAGTGGCTACTTCATTCTAGGAATCCGTGGGGTTTTTTAGAGCTTTAAGCAGGGTAGGAGGCAGATGACTTTAGAATAATGAATTCTCTGGTTTTAATTTAAAATTTTGTGTCTCGGGTCTTGCTGTTAATTGCACAAAGGAAGAAGATGCTTCATTTTGAAATGTACGGTAAACACTCTGTGTTAATCTAAAATTGTTACTGAAATTGTACTTATCTGCAAAGCATGCACTCCACTTTGATAGTTTCAAAAACACAACTTCCTCTTTTCTGCTTGGTTTTTCCCCCCTCACTCCCCCCTACTATAACCCATTCACAAATCATGGCTTAGAATAGTGGATAGAGAACAAGGAATTGCTTTGTTTTAAAATACTGTCTGAAGTAATACACACTTTGTGATGTGAAAGCCAAATATCTCAAAATATCTTCAAAACATCAAGTAATTGCCTATAATTTAAGTGTTTTTCTGCACACACAAATGAATAGAAGGAATGCAAACTTTCATTTAATAAAGTTAACAACAGGGGGAGTGTAGTTAAACACGTCTGCAGTGAGACTATGAACCTGGGGTTGGATCCTATGGAACAGTTCTCAGGCTCCTCTAATATAAATTGAAGCAAAAAGACTTTCCTTTCTATCATGGAGGAAACTTCTTTTTTTTTTAAGCATACAACCTACCTTTTTGTACAACTTTATCTGATTTTTATAATCAAGGCTCATCCTTGTTGGGTAAATGGAAACTTTACAGTGTTGAGTTGTGTAACTTATGTTATTAAGCCTTGAAGGACATTAAAAAAGGTGCTATGGGAGTTGAGCTCATAGTCGTGGTATGTTTGTAAAGGTAAACTTCTGGTTTAAGCAATGTGTAAGTTGATGCAAAGTCATCTTCCTGAGTATGCAAACAGAAGGCATTGCTGCCTATGCTGTTGTATGTGCCTTTTCTAATTAGAGAATAGATGAAGTTGACAAAACTCATTGATTTTAATGCAGGTCTGTGAGAAGCAGTTGAAATGTCAAGAATCATGCCAGTATCATGTTGCTGCATGCCAGAAATAGTGGAGGCAAATGCACTTAAGTTAATTAGTAAGGTAAAGAACCTAAAATGGTAGAAAGTGAGGAAAAAACAACATGCTTTTATTGCAGCAGCAATATTGGTGGAAAGAGTAAAAAATGGTGTTGGTCCTAAATACTGTTGAGTAGCTAGATAGGAATGGTTTTTCACAGTTGTAAGGGTTTTACAAGTCTGAATCTAATGTGGGAAAGGAGCTTATGAAAAGAGATTAGAAGCAGTGCTCTATTTTTTTTTTTTTAACCACTTCTTTAGCAGCTTGTCCAGGTAAACTGAATTTTCTTTTTTTTTTTTTTTTTTTTTTTTTTTCAGGATAGCGGCCATAGTCTTTGCTGGTGGAACAGTTCCGTAGTTTTCTCCATTCCTTTGGCTTTTTCTGTCAAGCTTGCATAGGATATCTTGCAACATGTTGATAAGTCACCTATTCTCTAGTGTTCATTTTGTGATCAAGAGAGGAAGCTGAGGTATATTTGGTAAAATGAGGAGCATAAGGCAAATTAGTTATTCTTTTGAATGGAAAAATACTGTTGCCTCTAAGGTGTGGAAAGCTTTGTCATTTACTTAGGAATCCAGTTTTCTGGTATAGACATAAGAAACTTAAGAGATCAGGTAGGAAGAAAGGGAGATTTGCCTTGGGTTTTCTACATATTAATTGAATCAAATACCACTTTTTTCTAACATCCCTTTCAAGCTGCATTTCTGACAGTAAAGTTCAGTTTTGATTCCCGGGGAGGGGAAGTTTGCTTGTTTTGTGAAATTACCCTCTGAGACTTACTCCAGCTGGCATTTCTTCCAGAAATGACCCAAATGTAGTATAATAGGCCAAGGCAGTAGAGAGAGGACAGCTTTTGCTTTTGGACTCAATGCCTGTGTGAGGAAAAAACAAACTGGTGTTTTGAAGTCACCGTACTGTCACTTATAAACTTATAAGCTGTTCATCATTACTAGGATTACCGGGGTTTTTTTTCCACACTCTTTTGTATAGTATTGCCACTTTATTTTTATTTATTTCTCATGTCTTGTTTACTTTCCATACTTGAGCTGATCTAGAGACTCTGAAAAATGTGTGTGCTTTTTGGCGGCTCGTAGGTCAGGTGAGCTGATACATGAAGTCAGTCAGCATTGACTTTAAGCTGTGCTATGGACAGGTCTCCAGCATTTAACTTCGGGATTTCATTATCAGGCAAAGAACTTGAAACATGGACAGTGATGGTACACTGGGATGGACAGGTTTCACGTCTGAAATTTGGTTCATCTGTTGGCTGGTGTGGCAGCTGGGTGGACCAGGAGCATGATTTCCATGCTACATACACATAAGTGCACAGTGAAAGCTTTTCATGAAAGTACAACAGCACGTTTAACTCAGTTGTCAAGCAAGGTCATTCTGTCTGTCAGCTGTTGCCTTAAATGCCAGCATGGCTACTGAACCAAGGCAACCAAAATTATGGAGTACTTGAACAGGGACTAATTTCTATGCAGTGGTTTGTTTAAAGTACAACTCCAGCATGCCCGTATGCCGTTTCATTTGGCTGTTCATATCATATATATACATAATAATCTATATATGTGTGTGTGTATGTATGTATACATATAAGGTAGATATATCTAGCAAGATCGTTGCATCCTGATACTGCTACTAACTAAAATGGTAACAACCTTTGCTACATCAGTAGTCTTCAGGGAGTGCTATCAAAATAGTAACATTCATTCTGTTTGCACAGTTCTTACCATTAAGTCACACCTGTGAGAACTGTATCTGAATCATATCCCATGACATTAGATCAAACTTTTGTCTTTCCCTGAGAATTTTAACAGCTTGCTGAACACCAGATTAACACGTTACTTTAGGAGTGAAAGCTGGTTTAAGCTGGAATGCAGAAGCTTGTGTGTCTGAGCATGAGACCCTCTCCATACCAGTTTGCGAATGCAGGATGGAGCACCAGTGCGGTCTTTCGTAAGTTACATTTGCCCACCTACTACTGCCAGGAATGTTGTCTCCTACTGTCCTGCCAGTTCCTGGTACTGAACAGCACTATCACAATCTCATATACATCTTTGCCTCTTCCAAACCAACATCATTGATTGCTCAAACCACCAGCTTTTTAACTGTCATCAGGGTGACTGTTGTTTATCATACCTCACTGAGGTAATATAATTGTGCTAGTGGGGAGTATGGTTTATGGATAGCAATCCACTCTCTTGTCAACTGATACCATCATCTACCATTAGTGGACTTTGGTGAATGGGGATGAACTGGTGAAAATAAACATAAAGTTGGTGTCACTGCTTGCATTTCGGAGGCAGACAAGTTAAAGGAAGTTAGGACTTTATGTTGGGCACAGCCAAAAAGACAGGTTTTTCTAAGCTCAAATCATGTTTGCTAGATGGATTCTTGAGCTGTTATGAACTCTTTTCATTAATGAAAACATAAATTAACACCTACAAATATGATATGAAATCTTCATTAAAATAGAAAGTGTGACTCAAGTGAACATTAGAAGTGGTGTATGGAATTGATCAAACACTGGAGGTTGTGTAAATGTATTGATTTCGTTGGGAGAGAGTAAGGTTGTGGGTTTGTGTTGTAGTTAGCTGATCCAACGGTTGCCTTTTGGAGTAGGAGTTCTCCTCTGTCACCCACTGTGCAGTTCTGCTTTTTTCTTTGTGCTTGCTGTAAAGCAGTCATGATGAGTTGATTCAATTAGGTAAATTGTCAAAATACCGTAACATTTTTGTTCCCTGAGCCTGCCCACCATCAGTTTTTATATTGCGGTTTAATTTCTTATTTTTGAGGCAGAATATGAATGTTGGGAGGGAATGTAAATGGCAGCTGACTTTAGAGGGTAAACTGGGATTGAATGATAAGGAGGAGACGTATACATATAAAAGCAGAGCATGTTAAGACGCTGGAGCAACAGGAGTGACAGAAGAAGGGGTATGTAGCAGTGAATGAGAGTCCCTTAAGCTGGTGTTCATACGGGGGGGGGGAAATCATGTAAAGAGGATGATAGTGTTGATAATCTCAATTAACAATGCTCAATCTGTAGGCTATGGCCAGATGTGGCTCGCCCAGATAATTCATCTGGCCATTGCTTGTTTACCTGCTAGTGACTCTTCTTGCTGGGCAGACAGGCAGCAGATTGCATAGTAAATGTGTTCTTGAGGGGTGGCAGCCACTGTCATCTCCAAACTGCTATCTTTCTGGAGGCTTTCAACCCATCACATAATCTTGTTGAAGGTGACTACATGAATGTGGATCTCTTTAGGAAACATTTCCCACCCACTTTAGGATTCTTTTCCCAAATATTTCCTTTTGTTTATAATCTTTGACAACTTCCAGACCTTGGGAAGGCATTTGATTCCAATCCAGTTTGAATATAGTCACTTTGGATTGATTTTGAGATGTTGCAAATGTCATGAGATTTCTATTGAAAACTTACTACAATATCTTCATTCACAAGATTTTTGATTCTGTGAAATGAGAAGTACTCTATTTCTATTTTATAGGAATATATTTTAAAAGATTGTGTACTTACTGTTAATGAACAGTTCAATTAAGTATTTTGTGACTTTTTTCTAAATGTAAGATACAGACATAGTACATTTGAATGTTAAAAGTTGTTTATATTCTAGTAATACTAATAATTTTAGTAGGATTTCAGGTAGCCAGGTAGCTCAAACTCAATTCTGCCATTCTATTATAGTAGGAAGAATATTCTAGTATAGCCTCTGAATCTGATTTAGCGAGGCCTGTGTGTTCATGAGGGGCAAGTTTAGAGATTTTTATTTTCTTGGAGAATAGCCTGCTAGTATTTTCCCCTTCCCCCCTTTTTAATGAGGATGATCCAGATCAGGCATCTTTTTTGATCGCTTCTATTGCAATATTACATGGGTTGAGAAACTCTGTTAGCGCAGGCTAGTCTCTGGCTTTTGGGGCTTTCTAGATTATAAGATAATAAGTCCTGTATGTCCAGGGACTTAAACAGCATTTCCTTGTTTAGGTACTTGGAGGGTGCTGTTTTGAAGCTAAGTAAACTTTTCTAGAAGGTTGATATGGTGTTAACAGTCAAGAAGATGTGCAGTTGACTGTACTGAACTTCTCTGCTGCTTAGGTAGTTGCAGAAATAGGTAAATATTAGAAATTTAATGGAAGGAGGACAATCTGGAAAAAGAGCATTGGACAGAGTTGAAGGCATAGCAGAGACCGTGCTTTGTGAGTGGGAAGACCTCAGGCTATATTGGATCAGTTAGGCTGATGCAGCTGAAAAGCGGATCACCATGTGGCCTCATAAAATAACATTAATGTAAGAATCAAACCTCTGCTCCATCTCTACTATTGTTTTCTGCCATTTTTACTTAGCAGGTAGTGTCTCTTTCCTCACTTGCACAACTTTTAATTGGGGTGAAAACTTCATCAGGCTTCATGTGGGTGCAGTAATGGGGTTATGCATGAGAGGGTAGGAGCGGCAGTGTTCAAAAAACACATGCAGAGTATGGTTGAGTACAGAAACTATCCCTATAGTCTTCTTTTGGAAAACATAGGAGGTAAGACAGAATGCTTGCAAAGTGTTGACCCTTTTATTGATTTGTGGGAAGCAGAATGAAACTTGAGGAAAATGTATCGGAACGTTTTATGTAGACTGGGTCAAACTGAACCAGCAAGTTTAGCTTTTAATGCTGTGATTTTTTTTTTTAAACGGTCTTCAGCAAATACTCAAACACTTGACTAGTTAGAGCAAATGCTATGATGAAAATCCTTGAATGGACTTTTCTTGGCAGATATCCTATTATTTGAGCAGCTTAATACGTTCTGTTTTTTAAACAGAAATTTGATGTGATTACATAGGGTTAAGGTGGTTTATAAAGATTACTTTTGCATCCTATCACAATTCTCTCTCTGATATTCTCTGGTTTTGGCAGCCTGTAATCCTAATACTCATGTTTTTATATCTGTCTCATGTTGAACTGGTGGGGGAAGGGGAGAATAAAAATTTTGGACAGTAAAGCTAGCAGGAAAATTCAAAATCCTATAGGTACTAATAGCATTTAAATGGGTTGGGAGTAGTCTGGGTTTAGGGAGGTGTCTTTGCTGTTGCACAAGGATCTCTTCTGATTCAGTCAGGTTATTTCCCATTTAATGTCTGTCTGTGCATATGCTGCAGTTTCTTCCTTAATTTTTGAAAAGTCCATTCTTGCAAGCCCTTTGAGGTACACTTGTACTGACATTTAGGGCTGATCCTGAGGGCTTCTTTCTACTTAGCAGAGCCGTTAAAGCTGCTGCTTTTGGAGCTGTGGAGCCTGCACCCTGTAGCAGGGCATGCGCAGATGTTTTTCCTAACTCCTTTAGCAAAACTTCTAACTATTAGTCTTACCACTTGCTTAGAGAACAAAGTGAACTTAGGACAAGTATTAGGTTCAGTATTGTTATAGTCTTTCTGTGCTTCACATCTGCAGTAAATTTTGTAGTAGATCCAATGGATATACTTAATTTCTGGCCCTGTAGCTGAGCAGAGCTTGTGATCTTTATCTGAGGTGTTGCTGGGAATCAAGCTGAGGTATTTTTAATGTGGGTAGCTGGTAGGTCTGGGCTTGAGAGGTACCATGAAATTGACCCTAATGCTGCACCACACCTTACATAAGTTGAAGCAGCCTGAGGAATGAATTTAAGGACATAGATACAAACCAAATAGATCAGCTTCTGTATTTCTCAACTTACTGCTATTTTCCCAGGGTACAAGCTCCTTTGGCATATAGAGAATTAAATGTTTCCTGTACTTCAAAAGTTCTTGCTATTAAGTGAGGCAATATCCCTGTGCTTTAGAAAAAGAAATGGTCTATTTTAAACAAGGAATAACTGAATGTTTGTACATGAGTGCGTCTAAGAGCAGGAAACAGTATTTAAAATGTCTGTCTGCTATGGGAGACCCAAGTCCAGTATCATATGCTACTTTTTAAAGAGTCCATCTAATATAAATGACTGGGGTCTGTGGACTGTAATGATAATTAATTATGGGTGTTACAATGCTTATCATATCATTTTCTATGTCAATTGATTTATATGGTTATGTTAGTTTGTTAGGTAAAGAGCATGTTCGAGTTCTGCTCAGCTCATAATCCATGAAGATAGAATTGCAAAACACCTTTTCAAAACTTCCCTTGCTTAAAACAAACAAAAACCCTTGGGAAACTCCATTGCAACTGAGGATGTGAGTTTGGTTTGATTATTGATTTTTGGTGGTGTTCTTAATGGGATTGCTATTATCTTCTAGACTGTTTTCCATAGTATTTACATTTATTTGAATAGAGTCGCTCACTGTATGGATGGGTACCATCTATCCTGTTTGTTGAATAGTAAATGGATTTTGCAGAAGGGAAAAATAGCATGTTGTTATGTAATTTAAAACTGTTCCAGCACACGTGGCTGGGCAGCCTACATTTTGTGAGTTGTTTGCTTTGTTTTTTTCAGTCTTTGTGTTCATTTTTTGCAACCGTTATACTATAAATGGTAGTCAACTTCTTTAAATCCAGGGAGTGTGATTTTATTTATTTTTATTCCAATCTTCCCAATAGATGTATATTTTAAGGAAATCTAGGTATAGAAAGTACCTGTTAGATGACGCAGCTGATTGGGAAGACCACATGTTGAACAGAATACTTGTGTGGTATAGCTAGAGGATTTGAAAATACAGCAATGCGTTTCCTTGATGCAGAAGCAAAATGTAACAAAACAAGCCTACTTGTCCTGAACACTTTTCTTTGCATTTATCCAGCTTTTTTTTTTTTTCTGTAGTCTATTACATATGTCAAATGTGCTTCATTCCTATTCTAAACTTATCCGAAGCAGCATTTGGAAGTTCAGTTGAATAACTTAGATTTTCATAAATATTGTTTGGAATGTATATCTTGAAAAAGGCAGTTTCATCTTCGTGTTGAAATATTTAGAGTTTATCATTTGGGTATTAAAGGCCTTTAAAATGCCTTTAATTCTTTCTCTGGCAATAGATAAAATGTCTTAAAATTGCTATTCTTCTAATTTAGAAAGTCAGCAAAACAAAATTGGAGCTTTGGCATTATTATATTGATGTTAACAACGGAAGTAAGTGGGTGTGTCTGGCTTACCTTACTGTAGAACAAGAGTCGTGAAAGCCAATGCAGTGTTTGAGTTCTCCAAGAAGTTGTGTAATGCTACTGTGTTTTGACTGTTTTATCTTATACAGCTGACTAGAATGATTTATCTAATGTCAAATGTCTGAATTAATATTTGAAAAACTGTTGCATATGTCTCACAATTCATTTTACTCTGTAACAATTCTAATCTTTCATTTGCCAAATAGAAAATGTATTTTGACATTGGAGAGACTACCTTAAACATTTGCAACAGTATCTTAAATTGTGATGTCTCGGGTCAGCTAGTGATGACAAATGTAATTTTTCTCCTATGGCTAAACAAGTTCAGGAGCCAAGGAATCTTTAATGCTTTAATTTTGTAATCCACCAGTGCTTCACCACAGTTGCGCCACCATCCCACAGTTAAGCCCAGTTTTTGCTTGGGAGAAGGCTGGATGATATCACTTGTGTCAACTACGTCATGCTTGTAATCGTTTCATCGCTGAATTTTATTTTCTAGCTTTTGCTTTAGTAAGTCAACTTCGGGGTCCCTTTTTCCTTATGCCTCCATCATACTCTAGTTTCAACACAGCATTCTTACCCACGTGCATTATGGGTTTGCTTTGTGATAGTATGTTCCATACAGTGCAATCTGCTGTCTTCTTTCAGGGCTACCTTCAAGGAGAAAAAGCCACAGAACAGCTTTAAATGTTAGTTGAATGGTACTTCTACCTGGGAAGTTAAGTAGTGTTGTCTTCTATCTCGATATCTAATATGCTGTGCTGGAGTACCTGTGGATATCATTTGTGCATTGGAAAACACATGGAAGATGATTCCAAAGGTTCTTTCGAGAACCTCCAGGAAGCTGCTGTGGCTGATAAGATAGCAGTTCAGAGTGCGTTGAGTAAAGCCTGACTGAGTATCTACAATGTAACAAGGTGCTGCTAAGCTTGTCTTAGCTGGTATAAATTGGCCTTATTTGCATCTAATCAAGTGGAGCAGTTCTCTTGAATTTCCCATCATCTGTTGGACATTTCCTGGGTTAGTTTTCTGCTGTTAACACAAGTTAAGGCAACTCGCAGAAATCTGGTAAGCACAGGTATCAGGATCTGCAGCTGCATGCAGGGAGAGGGTAAACTCCCCTTTTCCAGTGGCAGTGAGCTACTGTGTTGGCACATCTTGTACCCTGATCCAATCTCAAGTATCCATGAGTTCTGTGACCAACAGGTCTTTGGCTATTGAGGGGTGAACGTACCAATAGTTTCTGCTAAAGCTCTTCTACTGTGCTGTAACTGTTTAAAAGTTCTGCCAGAAATAAGATTGTCATTGCTTAAATGGTTATATAGGATGTTTGGGATCTAGAGCCAAATCCCTTTTCTGAATCAGGAAGGCTAACTCTAGGTTTCTAATTAAATGCACATTTGTGGAGAGAGAGTTGAGGGGGCATACAGTCTGGTGGGAATTGAAGTGTGAAAGGTCCTGGAATAGACCAATTAAAAATTCACATCTGGAGAGCGAGGAGAGAGAAGATTTAGGATTATGTGACCTAAGAACTATCCCTTGAGAACTTCTGCTAGGTCCTTCCAACAACTCTCACGTATCCCCTGCAATACATCTCTTTTCTACCCTGCCTGAACTGCAGCTGATTGTCTTGCTGTAGTATCCTTCTTTCCCCGTTCCTTTTCATGGGCAACAAGATGTTCATTTTGCCTTACCACGTTTCATGTGGCAATGGGGGAGAAGGGGAAGGCATGGTACCTCAAGTCCATACTTGTTATTTAATAAATAAAATGGCATTAGAAACTAAACTCATCCCTTTTACTGTTCATTAATGTAAGACAGAAGGGCTGTAGCTACCAAACTGTATGCTAATGTAGCCAGTGGTCAAGGAGGTGATGTGTTTTGGAAAGGGCATGCTCCTGGACATAAGATAGATGAGGCAATGGTGGGTGTAGTCTGTGAATAATTCCGTAATAGCATTTGTGGCAGAAAGGCATCACAGCTTCAGAACATATGTGTGTGTAGTATTAAGCCTAGCTCATCTTAATGGTGTTCCCCCACCTCCATGTTTTTATTTTATTTTCCTTTTTTTTTTTAAAAGCCTCTTTAAGATCACTTCTAAACATGAATTGGATTTTACTAAAGTGACGGGAGCACAGTGAGGTAGTTTGATAGCTACAATATAGTAAGACTAAGCAATACTAGAAATTCCATCACTTAATAAGAAAACAAACATGTAACTTTAATTTCACATTGTACATGGCAGGAATTTAATATTAATTACAAATACTATCTTCAGTGCTGAGCACTGTAGTCACTGCAGTACACTTAATCTGTAGTGTTTCTGTGAGGATACCTAATAAAAAGCAAATAATGTTTTGTTATTACACTTTTGTGTTTCTTGTGCATAGTTTTTGAAGAAACATTGGTAACCATTAAGTACAATTCTTAACAGGTTGAATTAAATTCAGTGAAAACTTGCTTTTTTTAAAAAATTTATTTAGAGTTATTAGAAACAATATGAAAGATAAAATAAATGTAGCGGATAACTGATTTTAAATTCTGCTTGCCATAGTTATTTCGGAATAAATTGGGCATTGAAAGTGGATCAAGAATGCAAAATATAGTTAGAAAGATAAACTCAGTCTTTGTATTTTAGGGAAGGATGAAGACCACTTTCTGCTGTCATCTTCTTTCCTGGTCTTAGTTTATTCTGTTGGTGACATCCTATTCCCACATCAATTTCCTCCACTGTGAGAATATGTAGTCACTTTGCAAACAGCTGGAAGACTTTCTGCCCTTAGCTGGAGGCCACTATCTCTTCTATTGGACTGTATTAATAGATCATGTGAGCACTCCTAATCTGCTTCAGAGAAAAATTAAGGTGAAATAGTTTAGATAATCTTTAGAGTGGTTTGCTTTTTAGCTGTGATTCAAGCTAATTTGTCTGATCTGGGTGCAAAAGTGGATTACAAGTGCTTCTGCACTCCTTTTAATTAGCAAAGGTCAGCTGAAGTGTAACTGCCACAGTTAAATTTGGGTGCGTGTATAATTGAGTACAAGGCATCCATCCTGGAGTTGTGAATCTCACACTTCCCCCCCCCGCCCTTTACCCTTTTGCACTTTGGACTGCATTCATGCCTTTTTCTTTTCAGCTTTATTTCATTAGGCCATGATTAGATCTATCTCTAGGTTTCTGCAAACCCTAGGTGTATTGTTTGGTTTGTTCTACAGGTAGCTATATATATGTGTGTGTGTGTGTATATATATATATGTGTGTGTGTGTGTGTGTGTATATATATATGTGTGTGTGTGTGTGTGTATATATATATATATATACCTACTGTGGAGAATTGCCTGGTCCCTGCTACATGCCTGATGAATGCAATATTTATGTCTATTTATGCCAGATTACTGAAGGGTTAAGCAGAATTTTAGGAGACATATTTAAATTAGATAAAATTAGGTCTTTAACCCAGCCTCAATCACTGGACAGAAATTGTTCAAGTTAGATAGACTGTCTGGTTCTGCTCTGGTGATGCTTTGTATTATCCACTCTGAAACATTAATTTTTAGTTTTTCAGCTTTCATTGTAGTAAAAAGTCAGTAAGTCAATATTGCTACAGATGGAGCTGAACAGGTGCAATATGAGAGGTCCAGCTTCTTGGACTAAACATAATGTACACACAGAAAGGACAACTGAAAGAAAGCATAGTCAGAGAATTCAGGTAACTGAGAGCTAGTTGCAGGAGAAAGAATAGCAGGTTCATTAAGAGATGTACTAAAGAGCAAATATTTAAGGAACATTGGATGAAACACTGCCTTATTTTAACTTGCTAAACTGACTTAGACTGCTGACATGCAACCACAATACTGTAGATTCTTTTAATTTCTGTGAGCTAACAAAAAACTATGTTAACATAATCTGTACAGAGTGGTTTGATATGTAATGTCCAATTCTGGCTGGACCTACTCTTTCTCATGTTACACAGAAGTTCAAGCAACAGGCTGTTGGTTATTGAGGGCTGAACACGATAGTTTCTGCTAAAGCTCTTCTATGGTGCTGTAACTCTTTAAACGTTCTGCCAGAAATGAGATTGTCATTGCTTAAATATTACATGGGATGTTGGGGATCTAGAACTTTTCTAAGGGCCCTGTTTACTTTTTACCATGTCTTGTATTTTACAGGGTAGAAACAGTCTGCCAGGTCACCTTGCATCCAGACTGACTCAAATTTCACTTAAAGGGAAGTGATTGTGAAGTTGGTTCAACTGCGTTTTGGTGTAGCCACTACTTCCATAGTTGCCACTGCACTGTAGCATATAGGTGACTTTTATTATGTAACAGAGATGATAACTGTGCCACATACTCCCAAATAGTTAAAATATAATTATAAGTACCTGCAATGAATGAGAAATATCCTTATTTTGCTCTGTATTTTAGACTATTAAAAAAATTAGTATTCTTTTCTGGGTACATACTGGATCTTGCTACAGGATAGGAGGTAGTATGTTTGAGATCAGTTTAATAAGAGTCCACTATAGTTGTTTAGGTGTTACACGTTGCTTTGTTCTAGAGTAGAAGACCATGAAAGAAGTGGCTTGGGAGCTAGCCATCCTCTGTTCACAGTCACTTCTTGTGAAGCAGTTATGTTCAGTCCATTGATTTCTAGTATCACATTTCTCACAGAAAGAATATTTTGCTTCTTAAAATACATTATTTAGCTAATTGCCTTTTGAATTCCTTTCTGCCGACCAAATCTTCACATACCAGCCTTTAACTTAGAAGGTTCTGAAGTTAAGCTGCCTCCATCATGTTAAAAACAAGTACAGCATGAATCTGTTTCATCCAAAAGAAACATCCTTCTTGAACATATTCTTGAGTTCTGTGCAAAGCCTTCAGAGTTGCAAGGTGCAAGGCTAATGTGCTACAGAGTAGCCCAATAGCACTCAGAAAGAAAGAGACATAACACTATAGAGCCTTTTGAGTTTGTGGTAGTTAATATTGTGTTGAGCAGAGAAGAGATGCCTCTTAAGAAGCTGATGCTGTCAAAGGATATGGAACCAGTATTGCCATCAGTATTGATGCCTGTTACAGTGTAGTATCTGCAGTGAAGGGTATATCCAGCAGAGAAGAGAACGAGCATTCAATTTTCCCCTTACCGTTGAAAACTCTTAAGAATTTTGACTGTCCCGAGAAAAAAATGTCATCATCACTTTCTTCTTGGGTCTAAAATGTTGTTAAATTTTATGAATGGCACACTTCAGTGGTGAAGTATGTCTTTTAGTATTGATAAACCTAATGCTTTTCTTAATAATTTGCCTTGAGACATGGAATAGTTCAAAAGACAGAAAAAAGTCATGAAAAAGCCTAATAGGCACCAGAGAAAGTGTCTGAAACTGTAGGCAGATATACGCTCACCACAGTGATGATGGGAAGTATATTGTGGCTTCAGATGTGGTATATTGTGTGAAAACTATAAGCTGTGGTCATGGAATGCTTTAAAAAGCTTCCAGTTCTTTAGCAAATATACTGAAGATGCCCTGGGCTCTCTGAAGAAGTTAGAGTAACTGTATGCTCCCTGTAGAATTTCATACCATTAAGAAACTGGCAGCATGCAGTTCTTGATTTTAGCACTTGCTAAGCATGACATCTTATTGCAGGCAGTGAAAATACCATGCCAAGTAGTGGAGTATGAATGCTGTAATCCTTCTTAAACACATTGGGGACATTCTGATATTCTTAATGGTTATTCTATAACCGTTCTGGTATTCTTCAGGATTTCCATTGAATACAGTTGAGTGTTGGAGCTGAAAAAATAGATTGCCTTCAAGTTGTGCCATCCAGCTTTTTTTTCTGCCTAGACTTTCTACTGTTCTTCCCCATCAGAGATTATTCTAACGGTATTACAAACAGGAGGAGTTTTGTTGCTTGGCTGGATTCCAGGAACAGAAAATTCTTCCTCCTTTGACTCAGAATTTCCATGTTTTCTGAAGTTAGGTGGACACATCACTGCAGAACCTCCTGCCATTTTTATTACTTCAGCGTACTAACTATCCTTCCTATAACAAAGGAGTCTTCGCCGTGTTTTTCTGAGTGAGTGTGTTTGTTCAGAATTAGGAAATCTGAAATCAAAAGCAGCAGCATGACCAATATTGATCCTGAGGAAACTCAGAATGATAGTACTGCTGTCAGTTCTCTTATCAAACATTAGACTTCTGGTTGACGGTCAACTTGCAGGATGTGTATTTCTCTTTTCAAATGGCCCTACTTGCAACAAAACCCCTAAAGATCAGTTGGGCCTCTCCATTCTTACTGTGAGGTCTCTAACACCTTGGGTTTAGGTCATGGGCAGTAGGAAAGGCTCTTCACCTGTCATAAGTACTTCTGCCTACAGGTATTGCTGTGCAGAATTCTGATCTTGATTAAATGAAACTGGCTTAAATGTCCATACATACTTTGCAAGCATATAAACTCAACACAAGTAAGCATTTTCATGATGAGAAATACTGCCGTAGTGCCTTGAATTCCTTATGTGATTGATGGGGTACTGTACTTCCATTTTAAAAACCATATGCAAAAATCATTGTGGTAATTGCTTATTCGTAGATACAAACTTCAGAATAAGACTTTCAGGATGTTGTGCTTGTAGTATAATATGTAGGCAAGCAGGTGTTTTGAAATTTAATATGGAATACTGTATATATGTTTCTTTGTTTCAGTGGAAGTTACTGAACTTTCTCATTAAATTTGCCATAAAAGTGTTGCACTGAATAAATTCTTCCTTTGGATGCAAAGAATATGTCGGATATGGAGTCAATCTGCAACTATCTTTTTCAAGAATCTAGACTTGCCATCTCTAATTAGATACTGTATGGCAGAATTGATTCTGTAATCTACATTTGCATTAAAAACTGACTCCTGGAATTGCTCGGATAGCTTGTAATGTTCACAGTTAGTTTGTAAAATGTCATTTTTCTGAGTTTGCAGATGCGAAAATTTTGTGCATCTGCAGCTGAAGACTTTCAGAGCAGAGAAGCCTTTATAATTGCGGGCTTAGAAAATTTTCAACAGATTGTGCTAGTAAGGAGATTACATATTCTCAGATGGCTATAAAATGCCAGATTAAAAGTCTAGTTGATGGGGCAATAGTAGCATGAAATTGATAGGGTTTTAGACAGTCAACATTCCCACAAGAAGCAACACTCTGATCTTGAGCTCTGTTGTAATGTTAGGGTCAAGTGAATTCCATTGCTGTCAGTGTAATTTGCCTTAAATGTTGTTAAGATCTAGATGAAGTAACTGCATTACTGTACATGTGCTCTTTTCTTGTATGTTCTTACTTTCTCAGTAGGCTGAATTTTATTGGAATGTTCATCTTAAATAGTACTTCTGTCAAGGAAATACTGAACTTAGGAATGTCAAAGCCAAAGATGTCTCCTTATAAATATAGCAGTAATTGTTGCTGTGAGGTGCTGGAGAACTCTATAGCTCCTGGATAGAGCAAGTGATCACTGTGACTAGCATTAACTAATTATCCTACAGCATTACCTTGTGTCATCAAAAAACCAGTTCATAGGGTGGAATAAAAATCAAACCCAAGCATGAACAGATAGTTAAGATTATATATTAACAGTACATAACATAAAACTGAAAACTTTACAGGCTTTATTTTGCAAGTTGCCTAGTTAAGCTTTCCAAATTAATGTTGCTACCAAAAAAATTATGTCTCTGCTCAGTTATTTTGCTGTTGCTGCTTGTGTTCTGTTCTATGCTGAAATTGAAATATGCTTTGAAAATGAGAACCATATCTTTATTAACTCATCTTAAGTTGTCTGCTGAACCAACTATAATATAGGTATCTCCAATAGTGCCACAAAATTAATGGTACCATACATAGAGTGCTTTTGTGATTGTTAGAGCATCCCCCAAAAGGTTCAAACTACAATACCAGCATAATTTGGTGGTTGGGGCTTTGAATTCTGAAATGTACAAAGATTTAGGATTGCTTGATGATTCCTTTAAAGCTTAGCTCAGAGGAGGAGACAGTTCAAACTACAGACCTGGCAGAAAGAGGCAAGGAGAACAGCAGAGTATCACTTTTCCTCCTAGAACATCAGCTAAAATAAGAAAAGTCAACGCTTACTGGTGTTAGTCAGTCAGGTCCTTAAGAGCTCTTCTCTGCTGAATGTTAGCAAGCATGTATCTTCTTTACAACATGGACTGAGTCTTTCAAGCTAAGTTCTTAATTAGGCATGTGCTTCACGTAATTTTGTTCTTTATTCTTCTCAGGTCTGTCTCAAATTGGCTTGCCTCAGAGGGATGAGAGAGGATGAGAGGGAATCTTAGGAGATGGGTGAGCAGTTCCCATACCTCAAGATCAGATGGGTGGGAGAAAAGGGAACCTTTCCTTCAGTCTGGTTCTGCAACATAGTACTGCACCCTACAGTTAATCACTGTAACCTGCAGCGTACTCCAGTTCCTGTGTCTCCTTGGCTGATGTCTATCCAGTCAGAAAGAGGGTTGGATAAAAACCCTAACTATCACCTATGCTTGCTGCTACCAGAGATGGAAGAACCAGGGAAGGCAGTGTCGCCCAAGCCTGGAATGCAACCTCTACCCAGTCCTGGCTGTTCTTGTCTCCATTCTGATTCCTTCCTCAGCTGCAGCCCCTAAATCTCCAGGATGCGGGCATAAGCAAAGGTGGCACTTTTCCTGATATTTCCCAGGGCTGCTTTACATGCCTATGAAACCTATAGATAGTTTTAGATACCGTGACAGTACTGCTGAAGAAATACAGTACCACTGTGCTGTGTTTCAAACGTAGTTTGAAAAGTACCAAGATAGTAAGAAGGTTGTGTGACTATGGCTTGTGATACTTGCTGTTTGTTAGCAGTGCTCTCCATTCTGGATGTGCTGGTTTTGTCTGGGATAGAGTTAATTTTCTTCACAGTAGCTAGTATGGGGCTGTGTTTTAGATTTGTGCTGAGAACAGTGTTGATAACACAGGGATGTTTTCGTTACTGCTGAGCAGGGCTCACACAGAGCCAAGGCCTTTTCTGCTCCTCACCCCACCCCACCAGCGAGCAGGCTTGGGGGGGCACAAGAAGTTGGAGGGGACACAGCTGGAACGGTTGACCACAGGGATATTCCAGACCATATGATGTCATGCTCAGCGTATAAATCTGGGGGGAGGTTCAGAGTGGTGGCATTTGTCTTCCCAAGTAACTGTTATGTGTGATGGAGCCCTGCTTTCCTGGAGATGGCTGAACACCTGCCTGCCCATGG
>JAVJGG010000009.1:75137-92685 GCA_035590195.1 Aviceda cuculoides
GGTGTTAAGACACAAAAGGTCTAATAGCGGTACAGTGGGCAGGTGTGATGTTCACTACTAGGAGAGAACATCACTGTATTTATGAACCAAACCTTCATGTGAGCTTCACCAGAGCCTCTTACTTCCCCAGGCCCAACCATCTTCCTCTGACCATCACTGCATGTCCCCACATGAGAGGAAACTGCCATGATAAACACAATTTCCTTCTGGGTTAGTATAGGTTTGCTTTTGTCTCTCTGATGGGATCAATAGCTTTTCTCCTCCATACTTGAGTGGGAGGGATGCAGGGCTCTAATGAATGCTGCCAAGCACACTGAAAAGTGAACAGCAAATAACAGCAGTGACCTTCAATGTAAATATTTAACCACCACAGCAGGTTAGAGATTAAAAACTGAACCCAGCTTTCTTGGCAGTATTTTTAGCACCTGGTAGCATATTCTTTGAATTCCTTAAACATCTGAATAAATACATTTTTAATTAAGTGCTCTCTCACTTGAAATATGACTCCAGCTCATTAATTATAATCTAAAAAAGAATAAAGGGAAGACTTGAAATATCCACAACTTGATACTACTTTTAGTACTAACGTGACTGTTAGTTTTGCATTCCATCGTTTGCAGAGTCCACATGCAAAACCTCGTTTAACTGAAGCACCATGAAGACTGTAGCTACACCACTATGTCTGAACTGAGACCCATGCTTTCTTAGGGAAGCAGAAGCCAAAACGACACTCAGAGTCCACATTTGTAACAGCTACCACAGTTTGAATTCATGCCCTACCCTGCCGAGTTTAAATCTTGAGAAATTAAAGGCAGAAAACCCAAAACCCAACAATTATTTTTTAAAGTGTTGTGTATTTTTAACATCTGCTTATAAGTATCATTACACTGTGACTGTTAAAAATATCTGCTGGAAAATACACAGGCTATTTTTCTTCCCTTGCTTCCCTACCGTAAGGGATTATTAATTTTTAGTTTAAAAATGGCTATAAGTAAATATACATGAAAAGTTAGAGAAGATTCTTCCACTTTCAGTAATACTTCCTCTTCTCACATCAAAGAATTATTTTGGAACTGCAAATTCCTTTAAAAAAAATCTTAAGTATTTATAGGCAGCTATTATGCATGGAAGAACGCACCAGATAAGTACTCTGGGAGGAACAGTGGATTTAGTAATCTAGTTTATTAGAAAAAAATCCCACAGAGGAGGGTGATTTTTTTGTAAACAAGTGCAGAATTTTGAAATTCCCCCTTGAAATGTCCTCAAGACCATTTACTCCTGCTTTTGACTAAGGCAATGTATTCACAGTCATGCTCCTTTCCACGATTCCTCAGCCTGCATTAAAGGAAGTGATGTTCATAGCACATAATTCTCCCCATTTGACTATTACATGTCCGTCACTGATGCTGCAGCTTTGTGAATTGATTTTCCAGTAACACATATTGACGAAATACCCAGAGGTGGCTCTGGATCGATAAGCTGCAGAAGAAGCATGTGAAATTTAATGCCTTCCACCGATTGTACGGAGATCAATCTGAACAACAAATGGTATGTGGGACACAAACGGCCTAGGGCAGTTTCCTAAATTAACAGGCTCTTCACTCTGTCTGTGCCATGTTACAAATAATGCAGACAGGAGTAAGTTACTTATGGAATGAACCCCACACGAGTGTAGTGCATCACCAACCATGCAGATTCACACGGGAAAACAGGAGATGCCAGAACCAGATCCTCAACATCTCATAAACATTCCAGCGAGCTGCACTGCACTGTTCTTTTTCCAAAGACTGGAGCCATTTGCCAAATTAAATAATGAATGCCATGACATATGGAAACTGTTCTGAAACCACTGGGCTAAAAAATATTAATACAAAAATTAGTACTAGGGAAATATTTAGGTAGCTCTAGTTGCATGGAGCAGTCAATCTTTGGGACTGGTAAATTAAAAAGTCACTAATGCCTCAAGAATAGAAATTATAGACCTGTACATCTATAAATACATACGCATATTTGAACAGAAAAAAATAAGGGAAAAAACATTCATTGCTTTCATTTAGCTTTATCCCGTAAAAAGCACTGAACCTTTTCCCTATCTATCAAATCTTTTCAAGGTTGATTTCAATTTAAAACATAATTTTTGGAAGCCTATACCTCACTGGTTTTTGAAACATTTAAAATAGCAGGAGTGAAAACACAAGACATAACTAGCCACTTGATAATACAGAGCAACCCACTTAAACATACTTTATGCTCTGCAAAAATTAACCCGTGAATCAAAGGTGACACTTTTTGTTGGATTTTGCTGCTTTGGAACAAAACTCAAGAGCAGAAAAGGAACACGCGCAGCCCACAGTGAGGTGTGTTCACCACAGCCTTTTCCACTATAGTATCCTTATCCTACAAACAGTATCTGAAGATTCTTTGGACCATGTAAAAAACATTAAATATTTACATTGACTCTCCCATCCCTTGCTAATTTAAAACTTAATAGGTTCCTATTCATTACCCTCTTCTCCCTCATTCTCTCTTTAGTACATAATTAACATTAACCAGAATTAGGGACTGCGCATGCAACACAAATTCTTTTATGCAAAATATCCTCTCTTCTATTCAGGGTAGCTTTTTCATGAGGAAACTCAATGCTGACAACTCTGAAGAATGGGGGTTTTGTTATATAGTGAAGAAAAAGTTAAGACATTTCATTAGCAAGCCGGATTTAGACCCCTCATAACCACAGATGAAGGGCTAGCATATAACACAGCTTCTCACACAGCTTTCCAGCTGTGCTTTCCTACTGGCTCTGCATCTCTGCAACTGATACTTTGAATCAACAAACAAAAATCACAGATAGGAAAAAAAAAAATCTTAAGTTACTTTGAGGTGCAACATATACTAAAAATCGTACTATTAAGATACTGAGCTGTACCCCCTGTAGGACAGGACCATGCTGTCCTCAAATCCCCTCGTTCTTTAAATTCTTATAGAAGCCTTTGTACTTCATGACATTCTATTTCAGCATGTCCACTGCTGCTTCTAACAGCAAAGCATAAAAAGCAACATGCTCTATACATCTAAGGCCATTGTGACAAGTTAAAAAAATACACTTCGAAAAGCACCACAGAAACATTACCAGCATATTCCTTACATAATGTAGGTCCAAAAATTCAGTACTAATTTATTTGTGTAAATAGCCAGCTGCAGCAGAAAAAGCTTCATTGAATTGTTTGAAGGAGACACACAAAACTATTCAGCAGAGAGCAACGTTTCAAAACGCATCACAGTTGTTTGTATTCAACACTAAGGTCACAACAAAGTTACAGGTCAAACAAAACTGTTCTGATAAATATGTGAACTGGAGCAAGATGGTCACTCCCTACCACTGAATTATCCAAAACATTAATTGCACCTCTCTAATGCTCTGTTTGGAAGGAACTTTTTTTTCCTACATACATCAAATAGTACTAAATGAATGCACAGTATAATGAAACAACTATACCTACACCAGAATGATTTAAATCAAGACTAGGAACTGACACAAGTATATTAGAGATATCAAGGACACTGCCTTTCAAGTAGCATCATGCAGAATGTAAAATCCTTACTGATCAAACATAAAGTCAAAGGCACCCACATGTATGTAAGTAAACTCCAGCAAAAGCCAGAAAAAAGGGCTGAATGCTCATAGTAGAAAAAAAGAGGAGGAAGGGACAAGACAAAAAAAATTACAATAACACAATTAGTTTGGTTATCCAATGCACGGTATCAAAAAAAAAAAAAGAAACAAACAAAACCCAGGGATTTCTATGATTCATGAGACGACACTCTGTCTCTTATCAAAAGCAGGATCAGTCATACTTCAATCATTCCTGAGAAATTTGCTTAATCTGGTTTTACAGTTTAAAATAAGGTTCTACAACCTTACCAGCCAACCTTGTTGTCAGAAAGCTTCTCCTAGTAGCTAACTTTAGTTTCTATCTTAACTACCTTCAAATACTTTCTGACTAACAGTGTCTTTCTACAATCTACTCTTTGCTAGACTAACTCACACCATTTGAAATGCTACAATGCATAAAATGTCCTTAAATACAAAGAAAATTCTCCAATACAAAGAAAATTCTCCAATTACAAAGTTATTATGCTTTGCGTTACCAGACATGTAAATGCGAATATAGTTTTTCCACATTGTAAGTCCAGTGGCTACTTTTTTTTGGTTCAGCAGTCTATTCCTCAGTACTCATGCTGACCTTAATCTAATACAGAATTTATACTTATGCAGCACATGAGAAAGAAACATCTGCAGTAGATGCTAATTTTTGCACAGCTTGACAAATCTACACACCAACTTAATTAGGAAGACCTCCCTGGGACTAAAATAAATCTAAAAAAATTTGAAAAATGCATGGTTTCGAGTGAAGAAACTGCACTGCGAAGCAAACATTTTAAACTGAGGCTGTCAGGTTTAGGCTGGCTGTTTTTAGATGATAGAAAAGCTTCAGCAGTACAACTTCTTGCTGCCTATTGCCAGTCCTCAACATGCAACAGAAATGCTTGGGCTGCACTGGAGTTTCTCCATCACTTCCCAGTAATGCTGTCACCGTGAAGCTGCATGCTTTTGCATTGCTTACATGAACAAAAAAGACAAATGATAACTATAAACTGGTAAACCCAAACTTCCTCCCAAAATGCCCCTAAAGACAGCAGGAAACCTTGCAATAAAAGAGTTCAGCATTGCAGATGTTCCCCAAAGCCTGCCTCCATGCCTGGGATATCTCCAGGATCACGGGGGAAAAAAAGGGGATAGGGGAGAACTTATTCTCACAAACACACATTAAACAATCTTTGGCATAAGGAAGTGGTTAATTCCTAGACCCTTTCTCTCTCAAAACTGGGACATATCAGGACTTTGAAGTCTTAAATAATCCCCACAGTAGACACCCCCAATCCCAGGGAACTGTGTGCACTAGCAGCAAGAAAAATAGATTTCCCTACTCCTACACAATCATAAGTGACTTTGTGTTTAGTTTTATTTCCATTAAATAGCATCCTTCACTGAGAAAAAGAGTACTAGGAATGAATATGTACTGGAAAAATGCAGCAAGGTAAACCAATGACTCAGGCTGGCAGTAGTACAGTCAGGAGACAGACAGAAAGACCAATTTCCCTTCTGACACTCCCTTCCCAAATTCCTTAACTCCGTATTAAAAGCAAAATACCTTAATCATAGGAAGAAGAAAACAACTGTGCTATTACAGACTTTTAACTATCACGACAATATCGACAATATAAAATCCAGTCGTAAGGAAGTTTCATGGCTCTTCTACAAAAAAAGGAATATATTGCCATCAGGAAAGAAGCTACTGCAGCCCCTTCTACTGTTTGAGTTTGTTCGTTACTTCCAGCTAGTAGAAATAGCAGAACATATCTGTATGTTTTCACCATAATTGTTTTGCTGTTATTAATAAGCAAAACCAAATCACTACATTTCCCACTCTACTTTTTTACTACCTTTAATATCAAAGTATTTAACATAATGATGACAAAAAGAAGCATTTACTGTAAGTTGTCCTAGTATTTCTGAGACTACAGTCTAAAAGCTATTTTAAGACAAAACACTAAAAACCGTACACACGAAATTACCCTCAAATGGCAAAAAAGACTGACTAAATTGCTTAGAAACACTGAATCAATACATTAGCAGTCAGTAACAACGCCGGTACAGGTGTGTTTATCAGTTCAGATCAGCCATTAAGAATTTGTTATGATTTCCTGTATTTCTGCATTTGTGTTGAGCAATGACATCACAAAGCAGACTGTATACATATGATATAGCAAATCACGATTTATACCTCAACTACATGACTTTCTATAAGGCTTGAGATAACACACTAACTTTGTAAACACTACAGAAACCATGACTCTTTGCAGAAACTATGAAAAAAGAATGTTAGACTTAAGTAAAAATGAGTTTTTTCCTATTGCTTTGTTCCAGTTATGAAACTGTCCCATAACAAATTGCATATTACTTTAAGTAAGCAAGATTTAAAAAAATGTTTTTACGGAATATGCTGTCAGTAGCCATTTGCTACTACAACTTAATTGTATCTGAAGTACAGCCGTATGTTAACAGACTCACATAAATACACGTAACGTGTGCCTCGCATTCTGTCCAGACAGAAGAAAGTTGTATGAACCCTACGGTTTTAATTCCAAACTTCACAAAAGAAAATAGCCACAAGGTTCAAATGAAAGGTCAGAGGGAGAGCAAGCAGGAAAATATCTTGTGTTGACACCCACAACATTCTCTCAAAAAAACCAAAATAAAAGCACATTTCTTACCTTCACCTACCATAGAAACACCTATTGACATGCCCATAAACTTGCTTTTGGTCCATACGTGAGCGTTCACACACATTTTCTTCTCTTTGCACTCACAGTAAAAGCAAGATACTGGTGGATGATGGGATACTTGTTCAGCTACAAACCTCAGCTTGTAGCACGTGGACAGGTCCTGGCCAAACTCCTTGGTTGGGTCCTTAGGAACCGTGGAGGCACCGTTAGTTCTGAATGCTTTCACTTTATCTTTAGGCACATCCCATGAGCAATGAAACGTTTCACCAATTATAGGGTTATAGGGCTTCTTGGCAACCGCTCCCTTTCGGCCTTCGTGAAAAGCTGTTAGATAATACTCCACAAAGCAGATAATTCTTTCCTCAGGAGTGGCTCCAGCTGCAATTGACAAAAACAGGTCTGGATGGGCCATGAAATTTGCATACATCTCCAGCAGGGATCTTTTCTCCAAAATAAATGTTGGAAGCACTACCTGTATGCAAAGCAGACAAAGGCAGATATGATTTCCCCATGATCATACTACCACGGGGGAAGGGGGGGAAGAACAGTTAAGACAGCTGCAATTCTGGCCCTGCCAAGTTTCAGGACAGCGTATTTTCCTGCCCTGCCACAGCAATTTCATTTTCTTTGCAGTGTAAATAATGAGTGAAGGAAAAAGCAGCAGCCTTGGTAGCCATGCAGGCTGCTTCCTATTTCATTATGATTCTCAAGAGCAGCTCACACAACAGGGATGGGCTGTTCCGCTGACGTGGAACTCTGCCCTTTCCTCTCCTCTCAGTTAACAAACCAACCATTGTTCTCCTTGTTTACAGGACACAAAAACACACTTTGATGTAAATTAATTTACATCAAACATCAACAAGCCAAATTTATCATAACCCTCTTAAAAGGGAGGAGCACACCCTCCCAAACCACTAGAAGATGAGTGTTTTATACGATCATACACATCACCGCCCGGTAAGTGGTGGAGAGTGTAAGGGGTACATCTACCCATTCTGTCAAACATCTGGGCTCCCAATTTCACTCCTGGGCCCTTGACCACCCGCTGCATACGTATTAGGTCCCTTACAGCCTCTAACAAACCAAGCCAAGTAGATCCAACCAAACCCAAACCTCAGGTGTGTTTCCAAGGATAAAACCATGCCAAGGACCCTTCCCAAGAGGCTATAGGCAAGAAAACGCTCCCCATTTGACTCCCTCTGGCCTACCCTGTCATCCTATGTGTCATGTCCCCTCCCGCCTCCCCAGACAAACCCCATGCCACCCTGACGCTCTCCTGTCACCCCCAGGCACATGGCACGTCCCCTCAGTTTGAGATCATACCATGCTACGGTGGTGGGCCCCTGCATGCCTTCACCTTATTTCAGACAAGCTAAAACAAAACCCACACAAACTGTTACATTACTGTCCTGGGTCTAGAGAGGCTCCAGGGGGCCCAGAGAAAATCTGGGACTGAGCACTAGGCAGTCTGCAGTGGAGGGAGCCAGCCCCCAGTGGTTTGGATGCAGTCTCCAGTGGCTCCTACCTAGCAACACAGATGTTGCCAAAGTCACCCTCTTAGGAATAACACTTTGTTAACAGTATTCAGTGAAACATCCTGGAGTGCACTGCAAGACAGACAAGGGCTACGGAACCTAAAATAATTTATTTCTCTCCCTCCCTTCTCTCTCCCACGCTCCACACTTTGTGCAGGACTGTCCCGGGGGGCTCAGAGGTCACTCCTGCACGGCCAACAAGGAACTTCTGGCACACACCAAATTGTCTACAATCAAAGTGGCTCAATGATGCCAGATGCAGCCCAACAGCTGTCCTCTGTTAAAAAAATTCTTCTGCTTTCCTCCTTAATTCTTCACTGCATTTACTTTTTCCCTTTCCCAAAACCAAGGGCTATTTGCAGCAGGCAGGGAGCCACCCTTCAATCATAAACACATTTGCTTTCCCCCCTGCTGCTCCAGCTTGCTATTGTAAGTGGGACCAAACCACAGTTCAGTCCTTTTGGATCCCATGGATAATGAAATAGAAGCTGTCAAACTTTTATTAATCATTTAGTTCTCTTCAAAGAAAACTTGTAAACATGAAAAAAAAAATTCCAGTCACAACGGCTTAAACACAGTCTGAACAGCTACCCAGGAAGTCAACATACCACAACTGCAAAAAAAGGATAACCGCTCCGTTTGGTAACACACATGCTCACTCACTCTCTCCTCCTGTATATTATTTACACACATATAGTCTTTTATAGGCTAATAACTTTTATAAGTTTAGATACAAATCAAGCAAAGTTCCATCCATAATACTCCTCTGACTCTACTCTGGAAGCCTTGAGGACTCGACGTGGTCTCCGTTACCAACATAATGAGGCCCCAAAAGATGCAGGACCTTAATTTTACACTACACGTGGCAAACTACTGAGTGCTAAAGACAGCCTACAGTCCCCGTGGTGCTGTGATAGTGAGGGGCTGAGGAGACTGGTTTTTAAAAGTGAAATCTAAAACTTTGGAAGGCAAAGTGGAAAGGCAGTAGGTTTTTAGTAGGTATTTTTAGCTCTTTAAACAATTCTGTCTTACTTGCAGCATTCTCATTCTGACCAAATAGTCGTTATCTGATATAATCTTAAAAAAATGCATTCAGCCTTACTGACCCTCAATAGAGGATCTCATTTTAATATAAATGGCACACTCAAAGATCAGGTTATCAAAGGGGAAACTGACAGCAAAACATAGAAAAACATTCTGTTTAGAAATACTGGTAGTGACTACAATGAGTGCACTGCACAGACTTGAAAGGGCAGAGAAACTCATTTGAATAAACAGCACTCTGCATCTTATTATGGCCAAGTGTCTCTCTCTGAAGAGTGACCTTTATTAGCACAAACGGAGGAGAAGAAAACTACAGACCATACTTAACATGATGCAAATTTTATGGTACAACATTAAGACTGCTGTGTTTTCATACTGTTATGAGGACTGTATGATCAAGTTATCTACTCTCTCAAGTACCAGCTGTGTGCTTTGCAGCTACATACTTAACACAGCCACACCAACATAGCCACAAAATGAGATGCTATGAACCACTGGACCCTTATTATTCCATTTCAAGAATCAACTTAAAAGCTGAATAAAGCTTGAACTCCAGCTCAAATGATCTTGCTTTAATAGCCAAACTAAAATGGAAACTACATCTTTATTTGTAGCAGGAAAGGATCCAGGATCCACTGCAACATGCAGAATAACTGAATTGTTTCCACAAAAGGAGGCAGAACTACATATGAAAAATATTTGAGTTTTAAAGCTTACACAACTCTAGTATTACAAAATATGTCTAGAAAATATTTCCTTTTACTAAATAATCCCACAGACTCCAAGTTTCAATATGCTACACCACCACACACTAACGTAGTAAAAAAAAAAAAAAAAGAGAGAGAGAAAAATCACACCAGTCAATTTTTTCTTTCATTGGTGCTACCTTGATTTTTGCAGAAATAAGCAAAATAGAAATAAACAAATTTGGAAGTGTACGGCATTCCTCTTGCCAGCATTGGACTGTCAGGCACTTGTGCAAGTACTCTAGCTTCCAAAGCAATGAGGTTTTCAAATCTTCTGTTGTGAACGCATTGTCCAGAAAAATACACTTAGGATTTATATTCTTTATATTGGTTTTGGATTGGACTACAACAATTTTTTTTTTTTTGTAATTGCATAAAAAGTCAAACTGAGTAATTTTCTTCCTCCAAGAAAAAGCCAGCACAACAACCAAATGGACAAAAAAATCTCTTTAGAATAAATACCAAGTTGCTGAAGTCTGAAGAAAAAATCTCCCGATTACATTCTAAAATGTTAAAATAATCTCTGTTCTTATTCCTTCTCAGGCTTCAGGTGAAAAGGAAATAGTTTAACAGGCATTCTTCCATTTTCATTGAGGTTAAAAAGAGGATATTGGTTCAAACCTTGGTCATAACCTCCTAGGTTTGAATTCACCTATACTTATTTAGATCTGAATGCAGCTGAGAAAAGGAAGAGCATGACTTCTTAAGAACAGAGATATTTACCCCCGCTACTATTTACTGTGAGGCAAAACATAGGTGTCAGCACCATTCCCTATTTTTTTCAGAAATCTGACCAAGGTACCCCATACGTAGATGTCATTCTCTTAGAGGTACAAAAGTTTTCCACTGTCATCTGTGTCACTGTGGGAATAAACCAAGCTATTTTCATCCCACTTATTTTAAAATTACAAGGTAAAAGTATATTGACAAGCAAATTAAAAACTTGCAACATTGCCAACATACTACAATATTAATTTACAACAGGCTGATATTCTGCAGAATCACTGGCAGCCCTTTTACACAGAATGGCTGTTCTTTATTTTTAGCACATATTAACCACGTAGGGAAGGTGAGGGAATGCAGGGCAGCGATCACCCATCCATACAAACTGTTAGCATTAATTGCCCTCCATTAGATGCCATTTGCCAACAAGCTTATCAGGCTGTCGGTGTTTTGGGGCTCTATTTTTCATTTTTTAGAAGTCCAAAGAACAAACAATTTAGAAACTTATTTTTTCCCTAGCAATTCCAATTTTAAATGAGGTTTAAAGTCCTAGCCCAGTCCAAGGCATCGGTTCTGTACTATGTTCTGCTGCTGTGAACTGCTCCCCCACCCAACTCTCTCTAGCAGCTATTGAAGTCTATTTGGCCACCACAGAGTCTAGCCTGTTCTAGCAAATCCCTGTGCAGACTTAATACTTCATTGTGTGTGTTTTTCTTCACAGTAGATTTTTACTGTTTAACTCCTCATTAAAAGGCACAGCAGCATGACACATTTCAGAAGTGAAGCACCTCTGCAACATGAAATGTGGCTATCATCATGGTGGGAAACTGATGTCAGCACAGGCAAGGCCAAGACTAACATAAGCAATCACCCCACAGGAAAAGGAAATGATGTTGTTTCCTCTGATATGGTACATGAAGGTAATGATTAAGCATCCAGAACCCAAAGCCACCAAGGGCTCAGAAAAGCTGTTTGTTCATGTGTGCATCACGTTACAATCCATTGCTCAGAAAATGAACCAAAGAAACAACCCCAGTGAAGAAGATACAGGAAATGGAAACATGTAAAACATTCTCTGATATTAGCAACTACTGTGCCACAACCACTTCCAGCAGAAGCTGACTTAGCATTAAGGCTACCTGAAATCTGACTTTCAGAGGAATAATGAAAAATGAGAAGAGATGCGGACAACAAACCAAGCTTTATTGTCACACATCTGAGGCCCTAAGGGCCTCATGTCAGTAAGCAAAGTTAATAAAAAAAAGCAGCCAGCTGTCTTGTAATTTATTTTTTTTTAAAATCCTCAAAATGGTCAGAAAAGTGATGCGCACATGTGGCACGTCTCATTAATACTCATCATATGTGTATTCGTGCATCACACAGACTAGAGATAGATCTAAATCTGCCATATGTCTGTTCCTCTTTTGAGACTGTGGATATTATATACACACATTCATGCATACTAATATTTTGCCATACTATAGATCTGATAATATTTACCACTATCCTCAAAAACTGTGCTCTAAGAACACTGTGTAAGAAAGAGGTTATCATATATATTCACCTTTCTACTTTTCTTATATGTGTCTACACTTCTCTTATTTACAGGATTTTCTCTTATTTACATTAATTGGTTTTGGCTCCTCTGCCATGACAAAAAGATGACACCGGAAATTCGGGAAGAAAAACCTTGTTCGTTATCAAAGACAAAATGTTTTGAAGACACAACAGATAAGATCTTAGTCTAGTTTAAACATTATGGACTCAGGCAGCCTTAGCAAACCAATACAGAAAAGAGGAAGAGCTACAAAAAATTGAGGTATGTAAGAAAAACAAAATAAAAAATGAACTGTACATAACCCCAGACATACTAAGAAGTGTCAGGTATAAATTATTCACAAATGAAATTATGAAACTTTTGATCTATTTAGAACAAAATATTAATTTCTGTGCAGCTATTCAATAGCTATACTTAGCAACAGATCACAGGATTGCTCAGTCTTAAAAATGTAAGTATTTTTAAATACTGTCAATTGGTCCAGAGGAAGGAGAAAAGACTATATTGAGAAAGCCTTGTAAGAAAGCAATAGTAAAAAGATTTTTATTAATATGTAAGATCAAAAGGAAAGCAGATGAACTCTTCAGAATATCAAGATGCCCATAAGAAGAATCTCCTGCAAAGCTACGTTATGCACAAGGGAAATTCTCTGGTCGCTCCAATTTTTTTTTATTTGTGGAGGGTGTGTCAGAATGAGCCCTTCTTAGTTGTGGAAAGTGGGTTATAGGGATTTTATTTGTTGTTTTTTTTTTTAAGTAGAAAACCTTTCCAGAAGGAAAGAGTATTCTGTACCTTTACAAAAATCCATTTGATTATTTATTAACCCCCATGAGATGGTTTCACTGGAATGTAGGACTATTCAAAAAGAGGCATTCCACGCTTCCAGAACATTTACCTCACTTACAAAACTCTAAGGACTTACAGGAAATTTCTCAGACTCCATAACTTCCCTGATCATATCGGTATAGATAAGCTCATAACAATAATGGTACCAAGACCGGAAGGATTCACAGAAGGTTAAAGTGATGAGCTGCTTAGCACAGACAAGAACAGTGACACATTGAAGACTGTGATTTCTTTACTATCATGGGTTTTTTTAAGCTGCCAAGTAATTAAATGGAATCCAATCCACAAAGCAGTAACTTGAGTACATACCTCCTTCATCTATACAACTGATGTTATCGTTCCTCAAACACTCAAACACCCTGACTTAACATACATGTGGGATACATGCACAACATACGGTTGCTTTGACAAACTTACAAAAAAATAAGGAAGAGTTTGGGGTTTTTTTCCTTCTTTTTTCCTTCCCTTTCCCCCAATCCACCCCCCCATCCCTAAAATATGTGATGTGGTCACTTCATGTGAAAGCTTGCATAGCAGGAGACAGCATTCCATAGATCTCTGGAACCACACCTTTACAGAGGCAAACTTCCCTGTCCACAGGGGCAAAACATGCTCACGGGAGCCACATGTGCGCACACTCACATACACACACACAGAAGGATGAGAAGAACTACAAATAATGAACAATTATAAGAGAGATACAGTGTCCATACCCTGGTTAGGTCCATGCCAAGTTTGAGCTGAGAGATGAGATGGAGAATTACACTACGTTGATCATCCATGACTCCTAAATCCTCCTCTTCATTATCTTCAGTATCTGTCATTTCATCTTCAACTAGGATCAACTCAGAAGCTGAATGCTGAAATGAAAAGAAACATCACCACCTGGACAAAAAGATACAGTATGGTTTTTTCCTCACTATATATGTTTTAAAATGGAGCTGTCTCAATGGAACCAAAGACAGCCTCTGTTAAAACCAAGAACAGATGCAAATTCAAAATTTTAAAAATCCAGTAAGGGGTTCATAATGCATTTTGATCCTATCCTCAGAACAAGACTGGTAAGTATCAGATGCTAATTTACACATTATCTTCCCATATTTGTATTGCAGTGATGCAAGACAGAAATCATAGCATATTAAAGTAATGGCTCTTCTATTTATTACATAGAACTATGCAGTTGAAAATGAGTCTTCAAGAGTTTGTTTCATAAATCTCTCCAGCAAATATTCATACTTCATACCTAGATGTTGCATGACCTGATTTCACACTACTTTTTTTCCTTTCTTCTATCCAACTTCCAACTTATATATCTAAGAAAGTCAAGACTATTAACTGAGGGAGATAAAAAGAAGGCTGTAATTAAAGCACACGCCTTTGAAAAAAAAACAAAGACATTAGATTTTGAGGGGTTAGGCAATGCCATGAGTCTTTATGACATTTGCAACACTATGATACTTCACTGCACAACAATGCCAATACTGCCCAGTTTCCAGACACACAAGCTGAGGATCAAGAGAGGTATCATGCCATTGCCCTTCAAAAGGAACTTTAGAGCAGAAACGGATAATGATTTGTGATATTTTATTTCTCCTCAGGGTTTACAATATATTACTAACAACAATCAAAACAGGTGGTAGTTATTTTGTTCAATCCATTGAAACCACTCTGCAAGCCTTCCAAATAGGTATTCAGGTAAGCTTTTTGTATTTTAAAAAAAAGTTGGGTTATGTAGCTGAAAAATTTACAGCCCAGCATTTCGTTATTCCCCAAGGATTCCATGCTATAAATGAGACAACCTGCAAAAGTTAGCATTCCTTCACTCTAAATAGCATGTCTGCAGAAACAGCTAGTTTGTTACATAAAATGAGAAATTTTTCATCTCACTGAAAATCTTTGCAACTGAAAAGTTTCATTAAAACCAGCTGATATTCAGAATTAGGTTTCAAATCATATTTCTGAATGATCACATTAGAGACTCCTCAGGTGAACAGCAGCTTGTGTAAGGAGAGCGTCTCTGAAATTTAGCTACTACAGATGTTTCCAAGATGTTTTCTCTCCCTCTTTTTTTTTTTTTAAATTAAATAAAAAAAAGTATAGCTATTTGGTGAAATCCAAGGACATTTGAAAGACACTTTACAATTACTTCATTTAGAAAGTAGAATACATAGATTACATAAAACAGAATCTGGCGAGCTATTAACCTCAACAGCTTGGAGCTTTTCAAAAGGACAAAGCCACACTTTCTTCTTCCCGCTCCCTCAGAAAATAAAAGGAAAGAACGATAAGCCCTTTCCTCCCAAAATGCACAGCATTATTATCCAACTGATGCCTTACTGACAAGTTCAATTAACATAAAACCTGACAACCTCGTACAAATTATCAGTCGGGGAGACATAAAGCACTAGAGCCTGGCTCAGTTGTACAGGCTATGATTCGTTTCGAGGGAATGTGGAAAAAGCAGTATCGGAACTTACAGTAGATGCTTCCACGGGAGGTTTCCCTTTGATCCAGCTTGACCTCATTGAGAGCACTGAGCTACTGAATAAGCACTGCTGCTTCTGTGGCTGCCATGAACCAAGCTCGCCCGCAAACGAGCTCCAGCAGGAATTAACAGTGCTAGAAAAAAAAACCAAGGGAACCTCCCCTCCTCACTCCCACCCCCTCTTTTTCTTTTTTTTCCTGGCTATCCCACAAGTCGGAGAGTGTGCACCGGGTGCCAATCTGCTCCTTGCGTTTCTAGTCACATGGCATTGAGATCAGTGAGCTTAACCGCGCACAGCTCCAACTGGGAAATGGTGCTGCTGCTTCCCGAAGGATATCCTGGGGGGCTGTTCTCCAGGTGGGGGGCAGCAGGGAGGGGGCATGAGTGCGCATGAGTGTGTGCAAGTGTGAGAGAGCGAGAACATGCTAGCAGGTAACATGCTTTCAAGTGAATGTAAAACAGCTGCATAACCTTTAGCTATTAACAGCATCAGAAAAAAAAAAACAAATTACACATTAACAAGTTCGCAGACTAAATCATCTATTAAGAATTTTTCTTTTCCTCCTGAAGATCGCACATTCAGCCAGGGACAGAAATCCTTCTTTCTCACCTGCTAAATTAGGTATTAGTTTTCCATACCTTTCAAAGTATTACTAACAAAATAGCAACTGCCTCTCATTGCTACTCTACAAAACATGCACAGTGGGCGCAAGGCAACCCTATAAACAGTTTAGGTGCTCAGGAAAGTAGCATTTGCATTGCTTTAAATGAAAGACTTTTTGCTCATTGGGGGGGTATGTACAATGTAACATTAGGATCAAGCATGTTTAATGACCATTCTGCAATAAAGGACTGTAATTTTAATTAACTTAACTATCCCCTATTTTAACAACATGTGCAAGGGCACCAAAAATCCCACAACTGTACTATTAGAGTTATCAACATACTAGTGACCTTCAGTGCATGTAGAACGGCATCAGTTGTCTGCACCTTTTCTCACTTTCCAAGAAAATAAGAACTTAAGTAGCAGTTTACAATTTATGTCACAGGAACTGAACAGCAGTCATCTGCAGTAAGCAATATCCTTTCTGTATTTCCCTCTCTTCTCACTCACTGTTCTAGGTAATTACTGAATTGCTTTTTGAGAGCACAGAAAACAGACACTTCTAACTCATATTTTCTTTAAAAAAAACAAGCACGTAAGCAAAACACAGGGTGTGTGGACATACAGCCACAAAATACAAAGCTACTGGGTTTTAGGTTTTTAATTCTTTTCCTTTCCACAGAAATAGTATGCAGTTTAGTAGTAACTGATGTGTAAGCATTCAGTAGAATGCAAAAGATTATCTTGAGTGATTATCCTTTAATGGCAGCTTTTCTGAATTATCAGACACAGACATACATTTCCCCCCTGCCCCGTAAAATATAATTGCAAAACTGAACTAGGAAAAGAGTGATTTGCTCCATTCCTGCGTGGTCAGAGCATAATGTAAAAGCTATCGAGCTGTGCGCAGCTCAGCCTGGGAATGAACAGCACAACTAGGCTTGGGTGCTAACCCTGAGAATCAAATCTGAACCAGTTACAAACAAGCACCAAAAAGGTGTTTATATTTAAAATAATTTTAATCAAAATGAATTTCCAACACTGGGCTGAAGCACCAGGATTTTTCAGAAAAATCTTAATGGAAAACAACAGATCATTTCTAGAAATCCCATGAAAGCATTCGCTTCAAAGTTTAAAGCCTGAAGACATGAAAACACATGCCAGCAGAGAGCTGTTTTAAACAGGTCACTTCATTAGAACTGGGATCAATTAATTTGGAGAGGTCATCTGCTGGGATATGAAATGGATGTTCTAGTCAGCAGTCTTCATCAGAAAATATCCTGATTCTTTTTTTAACAGATGAAACCTGTAAGGGAATGAAATTGTTTCTGAAGGAAACATTCTGAATTTAAAAAAAACATCTTCAGGAAAAAGACAATTCGACAAGCCTGGGATAGGATCACAGAGTTAAAAGCTACATTTCTGTCAAAGAGCAAACCTGCCTCTCTTCTTCAAAAGCCTCTTCCGCAAGTTAATTTTTCAAATTGCTTTGCTGGAAATTACTTTTTAGATAATTAGTTCATTTATAAGACTCAGAGCTTGGTTTTCCAACATACTTCGCAAACCATATCATGCAATAGTACTGTCGAGCATGACATGGATCTCATCTTGTTTATTTGTTGGGGGGGGGGGGGGGGAAGGAATATACAGAATCACAGT
>JAVJGG010000009.1:103065-114021 GCA_035590195.1 Aviceda cuculoides
TGGGAGGCTTAAAAAAAAAAAAAAAAAAAGGCATGGGGGTGTGTGGGGGGGAGACAAAGACGCTTGATCTGGCATTTCACTGTCAAGGGTTACTTCTTTCAGTGAAGATAACAGGCTTTAACTTCATGCTGCCGTATATCACAACCCTGAAAGAAAACTCATCTGGGAAGATGAAACAGCAACACCAAAAAAGAACGTGCTAAAAGAAGCAAGGAATACACAAGATAATAATCTCTGCTACAAAATCTTGTATTTTCTGAACTAGTTTAAGCAGTATCTCAAATTATATCCCTGCATTTCAAAGCAAGAAACACCCTAAGTAACAAAAGCAAGTAAACACCAACACAGTGTTTTATCTAAATACAAGAATCTTTAGCTGCTATGTTATTTCACAGGGGAGAAACTCTGCATTCCTGAAACCCTGACAGTGCACAGACCAAAAAGAAAGGTTTTACTTCAGTTATCTACCACATCAAAACTCAACTCCAGAACTTACTATATCCCTCAAGAATGCTTAAGTATTCAAAGAAAATGGCATCAGATGAGCCTTGTTATTGCAGAGGAGAATTATAAAGATCCATGTTTCTTCATAAACATATAAAAAAACCACAGCAGAGAACAAGTCATTGGTTGGTAATGATGTTGCTTAGTGCACTGCTGCAAAGCGTCTACATGCTGTGCTGAGAATTAACACAGCTATCACTAAACACAGTCAGCCGCTTGGTCATGTTGCCATGAAACTGCTGCCCCTGGCAGCCTGCTCTGTGGGAAAGGCTCCTCAGCAGTCACACACCATCACCCCCACACCCCAACATAACAAACATCTTTTTAAAATCATTGCTGTTCCACATACCTAAATTATCTTTTCCTTATAAATAACATTCTATAATACAAGCAGCTGAGTCGGTTATTCCTCAAGGGTAGTAATTTAATGGCTTTTTCTATTCCAGACTACAGGTCAATTCACTGTTTGGTTGGTATATCTACTATATTATGCTGTTAGCCAAAAAGCTCTCACCCATTCCTATAGCTTCTAGCTTCTGACTAAGAGATAGAGGTTATATCATAAAAAGTACAGACTTTTTAAAAGTAAAAAATCTATGCCCAGTCAAAGAAGAAATTGGAGTTAATTTTGATAGCACTGATAGAGGAACCAGCAGTCTCTTCTCTTAACTTCTGTAAAACCGAGGCTCACTTCTTTTGGCAGGTATATTTTGAAAGCTGAACCCCATTAATACACTACCAACTTCTTCAGAAATGAGGATCATCCAAATGCCTAGTTTGAGGTTTTTTAAAAGAAAATCATTAAGAGAAATAAGCTTCATTTGAATGACACACGTGGATTCCTCCCTTTCTCCTACAACTAAAGAAGCTACTAGATAAATAAAGAAATCAGGGTCTTCAATGTAAAAAATTTGTCAAACAATGATGTCTAGATGCATTTTCTCATCCTCTGCTGATGCCACCAGAGTTACTAATGACAATGTATCTGGACTACAAAAGAAGTGGAGTGTGATGATTTGCAGTGGTTTTTATATACAATTACACATACTAAGTAATTAGCACAGTCAGTGCTTTTATACCTTTGAAAATGAACTGGCTACCCAATGCCAAATCTAGGCTCCTGCCTTGAATACACAATGGGCCAGAATATGTTTTAAAATCTGCTTAAATCCTGCACACAGAATTGTTAAAGTGTGTTAAGCCAAACACCTTTGTTAACTTTGGAGGGGGTATCAGACATCATCTCCGGGGTAACTACCTGGCTCAGGTAGCATCCTTAGCAGGGTAACAGCTATGTTGCTCAAAAGATTTTTTCTCTTCTTCAAAGCCTGTTCTCCCACCGTCCTTTCTCAAGTCACACTAGTCACAACAAGAAGCTCCAGCTTCTTGTTCAACACTTCACTCAGCTTGGACGGCTGGGCAGAACCTGTAGCGCTACAGGAAAACTTCACCTCCTCTCCCAGAAAAAGATCTTCCCAGAGCTGCCAAGAAGTGTAGCCTCTGTAACAGGGCATGACAAGTTGCTTGATCTGAAGATGAATATGAAAATACAAAAGCTCCAACTTACATTAGATGAAACTGTTCACCTTTTCCACAATTCAGGTTTTGTGCTTCAGCCTTCCAATGGGGCACTGATACCTTGATCAAAATGATCAAAACTGAAAAATGTATCAGCTACACTTAAAAGATAACCTTAAACTGCAAGCCAACAGCATCCATCTCGGATAACATGAAGGACACAAGGACACAGTGGAAGGGAAGATGCAGGTTTGGAAAGAGCTTCCAGGAATGAATCCTGATTCAGGCCACTTTCTTGGGGCAAAACCAAATTTCTGCTTAATAAACTGTACTACCATAATGTGAGAGACTGAAGGAGTTAACGTCTCAAACATCGTGGTGGGGCGAGTTCTGCCCAACAATGAACTCTACATAACCACGAACCGTGCACAGCAAGGAACAACAGATGAAAAGAAGCCCATCAGCACAGGACACCAGCAACAGGATGGGGAGGGCATGCTGGAGGGTGCACAGCTCCATGTTCTGATACACTGTTCTGATATTCTGAGCAGGGCAGCTCACCATGCATGGCCAGAGATCAAACAATGGTCATGTCTGCAGGGAAGGAGAAGTTACTCCCCAAACGACCCTCAACCCCACCAACCCATTTCCTGAAGGTTCTGAAAGCACAAACTGGCATGACACTTAATTAGCCTAATGAGTTCAAGTGCCCACCCGAAGGAGGGGCAAGGATGATAAAAGGACACAAACTGAAGCCCCACACATGCATGCCCGCCAGAACTGGACCTTTAGACTGATTGGACCAATGCTGGACCAGTGAAATCTTTCCTTTTTCTCTCTCTGTCTCCCATAATCCCTACACTTCATCCCTTTAAGACATAAAACCACTGACCAAGTCTGGGACTAGGAGTGGATCCAGCCACCCCTGGGCTCCTCTCTGAGAAGGAGTCCAGAAAGCAAGGGGGTCTACTCTGAACCTCGTGACTCAGCGGGAGGGCTCTCCTTATTGTCTTCCCTGAACTGATCCCCAAACAAGCAAGGCCTGTAGTATAGGTTTGGTGACATATGGTTAGCACGTTACACAGTTTATTGACATAGTTTCATGCCAATTCGTGTTGCAAGCATGCCCATTCTTGTTGTGAGCGAATAAAAGTTTGAGTTTTGTGAGTTAAAGGATCCCGGGTGTTGTTTCACCTTAATCCTGACCTAGGAATCAGCAAACCTGAGTCACGGTCCTGAGAAACGGGGACGTGACACATAACAAAAATTACACGCATGAGTCCAGCTGCTTCTTGTTGCTGCACCAATCCACAAACTTCCACTTACTGCTTCTGCCAAAAACACCATCTTCAGCTGAGCTTTCTATAACTTAAAAATCTAATTTATTCTCTTTTTTTCCCCTTCCTTTTTTCTTCTTTTTTAAGGGCTAGTGCCCCGGGGCCTTCAAATGCAGGCTGCTGATTTCAGGAAGACTGCCCACAAAGCACTGAGGATTCTGTACTACGAACAGTGCTATGCTCCCCTGTTTATATCCATCTCTTCAAGGGTACTCCCTTCTCAATAAATCATGAGTTCCCCACGCAAAGCAGTACCTCAAGCCACACACGCAACTCAGTAACTCTCATCAGCAAGTGAAGGGGAGGAGATCAGACTTTTTAAAAAATCATCATTTAAAACAAGTCATAAATGGCTCAACTCAACTGCAAAATGATACCCTGAGATGAGTTAAATCAGCTGCTGCTCTTTATGTTCTTGCTGCAAAGCCCACACTTCCACATCCCATTTGGCTTTACCAGGTGGTCAGGAATAAAAACATCTAAAAAAACTTAATGAAACAAACTGCAGTGTGTCAGTGAGTACATTAGTAACTCCCAAAACAATATTCTTAAATAGCCTGTCTTAAGAGCACACTATAAGAACTGCAGTTGGCTTACCTGAAAAAGAAATTACACAACTTTCTAATAAAAAGCAATTACAGGTTATTTAAACATTGCAATTAATGGACACTAGAAGTAACTGTATTTGAAATTACTTTCTAAGGACAGATCTGGAAGAGGACCAAAGTAACATGTAATACTAAAAAAAAAAAAAAAAAACAACAAAAAAACCCCAAAACCCACTGGTTTATCCTTGGATTTTTTTAACTATACTCAATTCAAGATACTACGAAAGAACCGGAAAAACAAACAGCTTTATTGACGTCCCCAGCCATTACACATTTTGTTAAAGGTGATATAATTTAATTTAAGGAATTCCAATTGCCAAAGAGCATTCACTAGCAGAAAAGGGTTTCTTCAGCTCTCTTAAAACCTTCTTCCCAGTTCTCCAAGTCTCATGTGCTCCAGGTGCCCTACAATCTGTGGGGTCTCAGAGTGAAGTGTTTTCCTGGTGGGCAGCACTGGTAACCGAAGCAGACAGTAGAAGCTGGAGATGTTTGGCATGGTGAGAGACTTTCAGTGCATGAGATGCCTGATACGCAGCTGTGAGCCTCCTCAAAGAGTCGATGCTTCAGAACTGCCCTTTACCAAGTAAATGCCACAAAAGCACAAATCAACAGGCTGGTGCAGGATGATGTGGACAAGTTCTGCCCATAATCACTTAACAGGAAAAGGGGTCAGAAAACGACATATTTTTCCAGCTCAAAGAATAGTCAGCTATACTCAAGAGACACCCAAGAGCAAACAGCAACATGGAACAAGCAACAGCAAGCAAATGTTGTGGTCTTAGCGTCTCCTGTCTATCTCAAACCAGCATAAAAAACAAACAGCTTTTTCTGTCACCGGAAGACAGAAATGTGTACTGACAGTCTGTTAATTGTTTTTACAACTACAAAAGAGACTGTACACTAGTCATAGTCCACTGTCCAAAGTACCTCAGAGAAGAAAAGCACACAGCAATATCATCAAAGTATTTTTTTAGTTCTTAGAGTGCACTTTCGCATAAAACTCAGCATTTTCACAACTAATTTCAAAGAGGATACCATAAGAGAAAAGTCCAATAAACAATTAATAAAAGCATCCATCATCTTACATAGTTTGCATCTAACCAATGTCAAGTCTCAGATACAACAGCATGCTTACCTCTGTATTTGGTTGTAATGCCTGTCCATCCTGGGCTGCAGATGGTACTATTGCCCATGTAATGTTGGCACTAGCAGATGATAAGGAGCTGAGGGCACCATTTTTCAGTTGCTCTGTGGAGTGCGACTTGGGCCCAGGCCATCCCAGGATACCTTCTGAAGCAGAAAACAAGTGTCAGCTTACACGAGACAGATTACAGATTTCTTCCATTCATCTCATCATTCTACTAATATAAATGAACTGCTATCTCTTCTCTGCTTCCATGCCCAGTTTTACCTTAGTAACAAAAATACTCTAGCATCTTCTGTGTCTATTTATCTGTGATAAGTATTTTTTCGTAAAAGTCAACAAAGGAACATTTTAAAACGTTACTCCTACCACCAGGTAGAATTCTACATAAAGAATATACAACCTGGCACACCTTGGTAATTAAGCAACTATTCTCTATCCACCGTTTTCATAGTTATGAAGTTATCCAAGTAAACCCTTCATTTCTTCTGCCTGAAATCAGAGTTTTAAGCTTAGCAGCTGTATTTTATTTCTGTCTGTATTATTAAAAGCTCTTTCTAGATTAAGTGCTAAAATGCTTTACTGGTCCCAAGACCACAGTTTAGAAGAGGTCTCATTAGAAAGATACACGTTAAATATGAATCAAACAGAATTAGACATCAGAACAACCCTTATTTCTGGGGGCACCTGATTTCCAGGATGGGCCAGTATTTAAGGATGCCAAGACAGAAAGAACGATCAGCTAAGGTGACTGCAGAATTATTCCTCCCTTACTGCTCTGAAACATAATATCAACATTCAAATTAGCAGCCCTCAGCATAGGCCTTAAATTTCAGCTATTAATTACATGCTGCTATAAAATGCAGAGATACGGATAAGAAAATTGCAGCTCTTCAGTCATTACCATAATTTGTATATGAAAATACAATTAGTGCTACAGGAAGGATCTGCTTCTCTCATCACTGACAACTTTTTAAGATGACCCAAATCAACACAAACTACATTAAAGAACATGCAATCTACCTTCTCCATATCACCAGGGGTTACCAGAGGTTGCATCCTAATTAAAGTAAATGGTTTGATCTGGTGAGATAATGCTGTGTACTATTATATTAATACTTATATTATTAAAAAATGTGCCACGAATCTTATAGCTGACCTCTTACCAAATTCTAAAGATAAAATAATTAGAGAACATTCCTCTCTTCTAAAATGGCACTAAGTTATGATAACATGAAAAAACTTCAGGTCTACTTGCTTAGCATGGTTTTGTGGCACCATCTTTTGCTGAAGAAAGCATAAGCAAATAGTTAAGCATAAAATGATTTTCAAAGAACTGAGTTAGCAACAGGGGAAAAAAATCTAGCCTTTTTTTTTTTAATGTTTGTTTCACACAATGACTCAAATTTCTTATTGCCAAAGGAAGAGCATCTCTGTGGCTCTGCTGTCAGGCCACATACTGCAAAGCTTTTTGGGTTTCAATAACTTTGAGGACTATACCAGTAGATGTTATAAGACCTGGTCAATTTATGTGAACCATGTGAGAGAAAATGCAAGTATCAAACAAAGGGTCATTTTCTTGGATTGGCTCTACACACTGATCCTACACATCAGGAAGCTAACATCTGTCCCCACTCCAAAGATGTAGATAAATCAACACACTATGTTGGTATACATGGCAAGTAATGAAGAGCAGTGACTGCAGTCATAGCATCTTGAGCAACTTGCTGCTAGGAACAAAGGATAACCCCAGATCCCTCAAAACAAGCTGATTCAGAGGATAATCTAAAGATTGTTTTGGAAGATCCAAAACGGACTCTCACTGCATGGGAGGAAGGAAGCATAGCGTCAGCATGAACAATAAAACTAAATTTCAAATAATCATGTTGGTTCCTTGGAGGGAATTCTCGTCTGTAAACCATTAACAATTTTTTACTCTTTTTGATGTTAATTAGTACAGATTTCAAAGAAAAAACCAAAAAGGCAAGAAGTTAAAATAAACTTGTTTCATTTTAGAATAGCCACAAAGAGTTTTATGGTGTGTGCCTGTGCTTCTTGCTCTTCATTACTTTGCAGTAACAAACCTCAAACTATTTTTCTGTTTCTCCCTCTCAAACAGCTGAATAGTGGATTATTGCTGCTATTTTCCTATTAAAAGAAATAATTTGAACTGACTTCTCTTTATGCCGATCTTTGAAAATAAGTCATCTGATCATTTCCTTGGGCTATCCACTTTCTCTGTGCACACACAATCTATCTGGCCTTCACTGTAAACAATTGGGTTTTTAATTAGTTTATTTTTAAAAAAACTAATTTCTGTAAATAAGCACAACAAGAAGCTCCCACTTGAATAAATACCTCACTTCAGGGGAAATTTTTAAGTGTGAACATTTACTTCACCATCAGTTATATATTTTTAAAAACACTACACTAGTTTTCCTTTTCAGTACAAACACATCATAAGGAGACTATTCACTTCATCTTTCTCCACACATTTTAGAGAAATAGAAAATGTTAGAACTATACGAGCATGTTTTTCCACCTGTCCCAAGGGCAATGCTACCCTCGCAAAACAACAAATCTTGTCAGCTTAATCAATTTTTAAACAGATCTTAACAATACATTATGACCTAGCCAACACCAATAGGATGCCAAGAGTTAAGGTCCAAAGGATAAAGCACATCTGCTTCCTCAACACCTCTGCACATGAGAAAAATTGTTTTGATAAATTCTGTGTGCCTGGAACTTGACTACTTTGCAGAAGAGACATATGCAGTGAAAGATATTAGTCACACACCACAGAAACCTAAATAAATAAAAAGTCAGCTCTCTGAACAAGTTTGGTGATCTTTAATCTACAAATCTTAATCTGAGATGTCAGCATTCTCATATTATCCCAAGGGAGTTGCCATATACCTAATATAGCAGCCTACTTTTCAGGCAAAAGCAAAGTATGAAGAGAGAATTCATCAGAAATAATCTTAAAATCAACTAAGATCAGAATACAATCTCTATATATTAAGTGAAAGGACACAACAACATGGCTCCTACTTCACTCACGTTATCAGTTGTACATCCAAAACATTCTCATCTGCACTAGTAGAAATTACTCCTATCACAAAATAGTACGGGTAGTTGTTCTCTGTCCTATATCAAATAAAATTATTTTATTGGAATTTACTCTCCACAGACTAAGTTGCTATCTGTAAATAACTTGATCCACTCTAATGCAGTTGCCACCTTTGCCACTTTATGGCACTCAAAATTTTCTATCAGTAGTTCAATTCCTGTTCTTTTAAAGAATTCAAGAAGAAAAAAATAGATATGAAAACTAAACATATTATGAGAAAGAAAGTTTATCTTCAGAGCTGGATACAAATAGGAAGAAACTGCTGTCTCTGTTCTGTTTTTAAGCCAGCTTTTTGCTCTGTTCTCAGTCAGAGCCAAAGGCAGCTGACAGAAAGGTAAATTCAATTCTTATTTTGATACACTTCATAATTCTAAAGAAATTCTCAAGAAAGGCAGTCACAAATGATACAAAAGCATTCACAGCTACACAGCTACTTTATTATTTGCTTTAAGACTATGCAAAGCACTACATTAATTAAAACAAAATATCTGTTTCTGCAGTAAACTATGCAAAAATTAGAAAGGACGTAACAAATCCACAACTAGTAAAACCAGCCAGATCTCTTCTATCTGAACAGTGTTGGTTCTGTGGTTCCAGGAGTGAAAACTCAAGCCTGATTCCTCTGGAAGTTCAGTGCCTACGTACACACAAAATGACAGCTCTTACAGAAAATACCCCAAAAAAAGCTTCTTTCCTGCTTCCCCTCAACACCGATTTCCACTGTGATGAACATGCAGCAGACAAATCCACCAAGGCACAGGAGAATGCTTCTACATAAGAAAAGTACAACATCCAGAGACAACCTCCTCTCCTTTCTCTATAGCAATGCTATAGTCCACAAAACCCTATTTCAGATGGCACAATGGGCTGTATCCCACACAAATGCCCTCAGAAGAAAGGTGTTTCCCTCTCACAGGTGCACACAGCAGGAGAGAGGGAAATCCTCCCCAAGGAGATTTACTGGAGATTTTTCAGTTAAGCAAGGTTGATACTTCTCTTTTGTTGGTTCTGATTTTCTAGGTACCTGATGTACCTTCAAACTGTTTTTGCATGGTAATTGATGCATGCAATATGCCTAACATCTACCTCAATCCTATTACAAAAAACCTTCTATTTTTAAGTCCTCTGGTCTTGGTTTATAGACTAAAAAAAACATTTACGTTTTTCCTGGCACAACTGTAAGCTAACATCTATTCATAAAAAACTCTTACGATATACTGTAACTACACTCTAACAAATATCCCCTTAACAATGCAATGGTAGGCCTCAAGGAGAGGCCAAGATTAGATCTGGATTCCCTCCCCTGCCAGGGATGGATGCAACAGTTTTGTCTCTCCGCTGAACCCTACAGCAGGCTGAAGCAGCAACAGCAAGTGGCAGCTGCACATCTGCTTTTCAGATTAGAAGGACAACGTGGTTATTTGCTAAGGCTGTGCAGGACTAGAAAATAATGTAATCTTCCAAAGAAAGAAGAACATATATAGAATAATGTATTAGCATTTAGATAGAACAGCAAATTGTTTTGGTTATTCTTGACAGAAGCAAGTCTAGCAATGACGCATTTAAGGGAGACCTGACTGACCACGCCAAATTTAGGAAATTACACCAGTAACAAAGCATATGTTCTCCCCCGTCTTCTTTCCTCACCCTTCTCTGCCCACATGGCAGGTAAGGGTTGAACAAGAAAGAGGAGGACTCTGTTCATTTTTCTCTCCCACCATCTCAGCTGCAGGAGAATCCCTAGTTGTCATTTGTTACCAAACTGAAAGCATCTAGATTTTGCCTTTCCTGCCCATTTATTTTCTCCAAAAAGGAGGCAACAGAGAATCTGCTAAAACAAAGTTCAAATACATCCCCCCGAACTTCCGAATCATCTTCAATCCCTTTGCTGCCATGGGAGGCAAAATAAGCAGCATTTGCACATTCAAATGAACTTCAGGCAATCCATAGTGAGGATGGGTTTGGGTTTTGTTTTTAAAAAAAGCCTCAGAAAAAAGAAAGATTCTATTTTACACTTTGGAAAAGTGGGCAAGTGAGAAACTAAAAAATGTAGGAGGGGATTCCTGTCAAGGAGATGCTTTATTCAGTAAGCGAATGGCTAATGTGAAACACAGACTAAAAGAACGGATTTATCTGTGCAGGCTGCTACTACAAGACAGGATTTTGTCTGCCAAAACACTAAAATAAACAAAACAGACTTAAACCACAACATAAGCTGGTAAAGCTACTTTAAAACAAACATTCAAGTTTGCTTTGTTAGCAGTGTGGAAGGGAAGGATGTTGTCATGGTTTAACCCCAGCCAGCAACTAAGCACCATGCTCTTGCACACTCCCCCCCCCCCCCACCCCCGCAGTGGGATAGGGGAGAGAATCGGGGGGAAAAAAGTAAAACTTGTGGGTTGAGATAAGTAGTTTAATAGGACAGAAAGGAAGAGAATAACAATGATAATAATAAAATGCCAATAATAATAATAAAAGAATTGGAATATACAAAACAAGTGATGCACAATGACGTTGCTCACCACTCGCCAACCAATGCCCAATTAGCTCCCAAGCAGTGATTCTCCCCCTGTATTGGGTCTGGCTGAGATGGAGTTCATTCTCCCCACATAGCAGCCCTCATAGTGCTGTGCTTTGTATTGGCAGCTAGAAAGGTGTTGATAACACACCAGTGTTGTGGCTACTGCTGAGCAGGGCTGGCACAGCATCAAGGCT
>JAVJGG010000009.1:122688-149300 GCA_035590195.1 Aviceda cuculoides
CAGGTCCTGCCAGGAGCCTGCTCCAGCGCGGGCTTCCCATGGGGTCACAGCCTCCTTCGGGCACCCACCTGCTCCGGTGTGGGGTCCTCCACGGGCTGCAGGTGGATATCTGCTCCACCGTGGACCTCCATGGACTGCAGGGGGACAGCCTGCTTCACCATGGTCTTCCCCACAGGCTGCAGGGGAATCTCTGCTCTGGCACCTGGATCATCTCCTCCCCCTCCTTCTTCACTGACCTGGGGGTCTGTAGAGTTGTTTCTCTCACATATTCTCACTCCTCTCCCCCGCTGCAATTGTGCAGGGGTTTTTTTCCTCTTTCTTAATACGTTATCCCAGTGGTGCTATTACTGTCACTGACGGGCTCAGCCTTGGCCAGCAGTGGGTCCGCCTTGGAGCCAGCTGGCATTCGCTCTATCGGACCTGGGGAAGCTTCCAGCAGCTTCTCACGGAAGCCACCCCTACAGTCCCCCTACTACCAAAACCTTGCTACACAAACCCAATACAATTTTTCTGAATAACACTACCCTCAGAGAAACCTGCCACCCAGTGACAGCCTCACAGAAGACTGAATACAACGGGAATTCTCTCTGATGTCTTCCTCAGTAGGTCATCTGCTCTCTACCACTTGCTCCAAAACAGCCAATTCACAGCTTCTGTTGCTGCCTGCCTTCTCCTCTCCCTGGTTGATCTTAAAATCCAGTGTGATTGCTTTCCCTACTTAGCCCAGCCACAGCAACTGCTCACAACTCCTTCACAGCTGGAATTGCACCTCCTGGATCTCCCTATTATGAACGCACTGCCAAGCATGATGTATGGGACCAAACAGTTATGTGACAAGATACCAAACAAATGGGTAAGTTGAAATGACTCTATTCTTGGGGTCACCCCCACAGTATGTGAGAGACAGGCAGAAAAAGCTACGAGATACCCTAGGATTGCAAAGAAATGTATTTCAGATATAGTAAGAAGAAAGAACATTCTTTCATACAGTAAATAAGCTAAATTAGCTGTTAAAATTAAGTTAAGAAATAATAATGAAAAAATGAGGTGCTATTTTGTTGCTAAAAGAAAAAAATATTATAGTAATTCAATATTTTGCTGAAATACTAGATGATATATTAATCCTTCCCATGCAGAGAAATCATCTTACAAAACCTGAATGTAATTTTTTATTTACGGCTTCAATTTGTTTCTGAAACTAGAAAGAGAGATTCCCAAGTATTAAGTATAATAATAAACTCTGTTAAAGATTTTTCCTCACATCCTAAACCAAAGATAAATAGAAACTTCAAAGGAAGAAAACTGAATAGCCACACCTAAATGGAAGACCGTATGACTGCTTTTGACATGATTTTATTTACAGTGGAATGCTCATTACCCAGACTCCAGGACTATTAGGCCTAAGTCTGTTTGTCCAGCCCAGATGGGTATTATGAAAATCAGAACATTTTTCTTTCTAGAATTAGTGATCCTACAGGATTTCACACAACTAACACAGCACATCACACCAAACTAAAGCAAACAGCAGCTTTAAGCCATCTACAAAACTACCTGATCCACAGCTGTCTCAGGGGCATCTCCCAAGACACGGCGATTTCAAGCTTCCTGAAGCAAAGGAGGAATGACACCAGCAGTATTACCTCAAACGGCAAGCAGACACTCTCCCTTTGTCATACAGGCCATGTGGAGCTGGCCAAGAAAGTAAGTAGTGTCACCAATCCTGTCCTTCTATACAGCAATTTAAATACTTCAGATCCTCCTACCCTTCTTTCGGAATATAAAACCTGAGGAAGATTCTTCAGACCTCGCCAGCCTCAATCTGATACACACATGAACAATTTAAATTTTAACATATGACATTTTCCTGGTTTTGGTATTGATCTTCACACACATTGAGTCCCTTAATAGCAGGTATTAAGATACACTTACCTATGTGTATGAAAAAACCCAAAACACTCCAGAGAAAAAGGAAAATATTCTTTTAGTGCTGAGAACCCACACAAATTCTGTATCGTCACACTCCTCTGTGACATGCTAGAAATCATTCATCAAGGAGACATTTGGCTCCATCAGTTAATAACTTTTTCTCTACTGCAGTATTCTCTGCGCACCACCACCACCACCAGCACATTGTTTGCCTACTTATCTCTAGGCAATTCCTCTGAATGATTTAATGCAGTGAGTTTTATTTTTAAATCCTTTCCATTACTGACTGCATGCAAGTTGAAAACAATTATTAAAAACATGGGAAAATAAACAACACAGTGCTTATATGAAAAATAGAGCAACTGTAAAAATAAACAGTTGTGTGGGAAAAGCTTTAGACCTTTAAATAGTAACAGAAATGCAACAGGGATCACTTTCTTACCAATTCTAAGTCAAGTTGCCCTTGCGAGAAGCTTACTGCCTTCAAAGGCTGGGAAATAGCCAGTTTGCTTCTTCACTTTGGGGTTAGTTTTTTTTTGGTTGGTTGGGTTTGATTTTTTAAAAATAGTGTTATATGAAAACATGATATATATCTCTCTCTCAATCACACACACATATACACTTTCTGGAAATATTAGTTTCCTGCTTTTAGACAATAGTACCAAAAGAAAAACATTTTGGAACACTGGGAAAGGACACGAGGAGAGACCAGCTTTTCAAACCACCCTAGAATAAGTCTTAATGATATGAGTCAGGATCTTAGCTGTCATTGTTAAACAAGCATACACCACAGGGGGTTTTGCCTTTTCTTTAATATAAAACATTGCTTTTCTTAAAAGCAAAAGCAGATGAGTGACAGAAAAGAAGAAAGACCACATACAAAAAATAAAAACCTTCTAAGTCGTTGTAAACCCAATACATTGGGTTGACATGTAAACCTAATATAATCATCAAATCTGACATTGAGCAAGGACTCCCCTTGCAATCTTGACCTGTATTTCATCAACACCACCACAAACGGTCATATTGTAAAAATTAAAAGTTAAAACAGACAACAAATATATGTAAAAGTATTTTTTTATATATATATGTATACACACACACACACATATTATGTGTCAAGTATATATATCAAAATATAAAATATAGATACCTGGAACTCCAATGTCGCTACAGCAATCATATCAGTCATTAATTTGACACACTAGCAACCAATTCAGATCATTCCCACATAATATTTCCATGAAACTTTCCAACTTTCAACTATTTATTCTGAGAAAGGAAAGAGCATAAACACACATGCAAAAAGACTATTGTAAACACTGTTAATCACCAGCTCAAGAGATATACCTCTCCAATTGAGAGCTCTGACAAATTAAGGTAACTTCTATAACTGCAGTAAAAGTGATAATTTTTTTTCCAATTTAAAGCATTTTTGTTTTAAGTATTTATACCTAACAACTCCAGAGCAAGAGAACTTTTGCCTCAGCTTAACTTCTGAAAAGCATTCTCAAAATACTCAAGGTCACTTGACCAAAGACATTTTCTGATAAGGATTTATAGACTTCTCTCTTTTCTTCAGTAAAGTCACGTCCACAGATCTTTTAATGAGATTCCATCAGTGACATGCAGGCTACGAAAGCAAAATTACAGCTTAATATATAACTAAAGTGAAAGAGCTATACACAGAGGTTGCTGCTAGAAGTACTGCAGTATATAATGCAAATCTCTTATAAAGAGAATTTTGCATTTCAGCTTTCAAAGTGTCTGGAGTGGAAACATGTACAAGACCAGACGACCACAAACATGCTTAAGTTCCACAAGTAACATACCCGTACACTTTGCTTACAATAAAACCTGAGCTTTTGACCAAAAAGAACCTCCTTGAGCTGTGAACAGAAGGGAATTCTATCCACAAAGCTTCAATCTGAATGAAGACCCACAGTAGCCTCTGTGAACATTACTATGCTAATGAGAAAAAATATTTTAAGTGGGGATTCTAGAACACCAAGTGAGATATTCTGAAAGCATCTTGGAAAGATGGAACAAGATAATGCCATCTGCATCACTTGTCCTTTCTTGATTACTGCTTCCCTCCCATTAAAGAGAAAAAGCACATAATTCTCCATTATTGCCACCTCATGGTAGCAGCTGCCTCGACCTCAATTATTTTAAAGAAGCAAACAATGAAAAGTAAAATTAGAATGACTTGTTATATAATAGTTATTAAGGCTTAGAAACATACATTCTATCAATGAAGCTTCAAAGGAGCAAGTTAATTTTCACTTGGTGTTTAATTCACTGAGACATAACAAAATGTTACAGAACAAACAGAACTATACCTCTGACAATCAGGATGGCAGCTAATCACCCGGGCACATTTCTTTCTTTTCCATCCTTGCCTCTGCTTTCACAATTCTATTTCCTCCCTCAGAGGACAATGAAAACAAGCTCCGCTCACCCCCATCCACATTTTGTTCTCTTTTCCCTAACCAGGAATCCACATAATCTTTGTTAAGGGAACAACTGAAAAGCCAGTTGCTACACATCTTCATTGTCTCAGCTAACAAAACATCATTTCCTTTGGGGGTTTGTTTTGGCTTGTTTTGCTCAGCCTTCTCCTTGTGTGCTCTGCAGGGTGGTTCCTTGTGAAGAAAACCTTACAGAACAAGAGAGCGAATGTCATTAGGACTGATTCTAAAAGCCAAGCCTAAGACAACCGGGAGAAAACAAGGTGTAGAGAAGGCAGTCTGGCTCAGTTGTTTCCTGTTCTTAGCTATTGGTTCCAATCTGCTGCTTCCACTGACGCCGCTGCTGTTCCACTGGTTGCCATCAGCACCTCCAGGGACTATGAGCTCTCCAAGGACTTCAGCATAGTAATTACACTCCAGGGAGCAGCTGTTATTTACCAACTCCTGTCATGCACTTTTTAAACTGGTTAGTTAATTTATTCATATACTAGACATGATCCTATGCTCTGTTCTTTATACATTCTATTCCTATTTTATATCTTTAAATTCTGTAACTTGGACACTTGCTGCATAGCCTTACAACATAATGTCATTCTATTTTGTGAAGACAACATCTATTAATCATTTGATGGGACTACCGACTTCTTACTCATTAGTATCCTATCCAGTAGATTATTAGTCACACCTACAAGCTCCCTTGTTGTTAGTTGTACAGCTACAATAAACAGACTTTGTATTTTGTAGGTCTGCATACTATTGCTTTAGCCCATAAGGTTGTTGGATTTGAGGGAGGGAAAAGGGGATAAGGGTCTTTTTTGTTGATGGGTCTGGAAGCCTTAAACATTCCTTCCAGTACCAGAGGAGGAAAAGTAATCTACCTTCCCGAGAAATTCTCAGTCTGTTGCAACTCAGGTATACAGAGTGAAGCTCATCCTTTCCTTCAATGTGTTAAAACAGGCAGAAGCTCAGCAAGAAAAGGAGCTGACCTAACTACCTGTTTTACAAAAGCATCTCTCTGTTCACAAGAACAAAAGACAGGATATACTTAACAGATCTATCTTCAAATACCTAAGAACGTATGAAATCTGTAATTGTCAGCGTTCTCTGGGACTTTACGCAGATGCTTTATTTGGATGCAAACCACTCCCAAGGACAACCTGACCGTCCACTCTGAGTTTCTACAGAACCCTGCTTCTTACACTGGGCAAACAGAGAGACACCAGAGAGAGGTTCACAGCCCTTGCAACACATATGCTAGTTAGTAGGAAGGATCTAGCAGTTCTGGCGGGATCCCTGAGGGTGCCTCCAGAAATCTCAGCAAAACAGCTCACCTACTTCACGCCCAAACAAATCAGGCGCTTCCCTTTGCTACCTCAGGCAGACTTCTTACCAACACCTCTTTATGACCACAGTTCCAGACTTAAGGTTAAATTCTTGCTTTCTGTACTCAATCTGTCCTTCTCCTCACACGAGAAATTAGTTTCTGAATGACAGAAAGGAAACTGGCAGGCGCGGGGGAGGAAGATCAATTACAGAAAAGACCTTGTGTCCATAGAGATGGAGTAAGATGAAAAGTTCAAATCTTGCCAGAGAATGAACATTTTAGCAGACAATCTTGGATTTTCTAAACTAGAGAATGCTTTTAATCTTAATCAATACCCTGAGATAGTCATCTTCCCTTGAATGGCTTCATATTTTATGGCGGTAAAAAAAAACAAACCAAAAAAACCCTTTTCCTGTCACTCTCCCAAAATTTGCTAGTTATTCTGAGAATCCCTTCTTGCTGAAGATTTAAAGAGAATACTTCTCCCTTCCAAACCAATATAAACTTCAGGTTCTTTTACCTGTGGAAGATAAAGATTTACAAGCAAACCAGAGTACTAAGACACTGGAGGAAAATAAAATTCCTCTGACAGTGTCAGCTACCTTGAATGTTTCATGGAGCTACTCCACAACTCTTTAGGTGAGAAGTTAAAGCTTTTCAGTAAGAGCTGGCTGCCATAATACTCAAGTGAAAGAGCATGATTCAGACAAACTGTATGAATGAGCACTACTTTTCCCCACAAATCAGAGTGAATGGGCTACACATTTTCTGCAAAATGATCAGTATCAATCTAGCACTGGTCACTTGGCCACTGGAGGGAGATGTCTGCAGATCAGTGTCTATTGCAAGAGACACTACAGATTTTCTTTTTTCCCTGTTACATTAGAGCTCCCTGTGGATACTCCACACCTGTACGTAACGCATGACATCTGCTACCAGTATAAGGTTTGTACAAAAACACAACTAGTATGTGCTAGGGTTCCTCCACCGTGAGGTCTTTTCTTGAGCATTTGCTAATCTACCTGCTATATTAACCATGTCCTACTAATAGTCACCTACTGACACTTACCATTTACTATCAAAGACAACTCAAGGGGAGCAGAGTGTTGGGATCTTGAAGTAAAACCACAGAGAAAAGAAAAAGCAGGCAGTGTCTGCCAAGGTTGTTTCCCCTACCCTGAGTTGATTCCAGTGATTCAGAACCAAAAGTTATAGACACAAAAGGAAGGCGCTTGCAAGTTCAAGTAAACCTTGGACAGCAACTGGCTGCCATCTAGCCAAGCAGGAAGCACACTGTTGATACTGTAAGCCACAGAATGCAGCACTTAAAACAACTTATAAAAAACACCTTGCGGGAAATTATTCTTACACAATTTTACTATAAAAATTACCTCAAAATCTGCAAGAAAAGTCATTAGTTTTAGTGATTAAACATTGCTCATAAGCAGATGTTATTCTATGGGCTCTTCTGAGTTGTAGTTTTTCTTACGCATTTCAGAAGGATCACTTTGGTGAAGTTAATCACTATAGCACAGAGCTTGAAAGCATATTTTGATTATCAGCAATTAAGGCACATTTGTGAATTTTAAGCATTCAAAAGAGCACCTAAAAGGTTGCTGCTAGTCATTAAGTCAACATCAGCAATCACAGGAAAATTCTATTAGTTAACTGCGATATCGCATAGTCCTGATAAAACCTGGGGTTTGTACTTTGAGTGAAATCAGTCTTCAGAAGAGAAAAGGCCATGTTGCACTGGAACATGAATTACACATTTCAATATGTGTAGCTTCAAGGATGAGAAGGTTTCTCTCAGAACACATGGTGCTAGATAATGTAACTCTGAATCTTTTCTAATTTCTCGGTTTTTAAAAATGATTCCATTACACCTGGGCATATATAAACACACACAGAAGCATTCAGAGTAGTTCAATATGGCATGTAGTACGTATCCAAATTTCTGATGGACACTTCCAGTGATTCTTCCTTTTCCCAATACTGCTTATACTCCCTTTCACCCCCCTCCTAGGTAGCCACTTAGCTTGTAGTATCCAAAAAAAAAAAAAAAAAAAAAAAAATTATTTCTGTCATTTAAACAATTCTCAGGTGTGCAGTATACACCAGAATAACCTTCAATTTTAATCAAAGTAGATATGACTTCCCCATCTGACAGTCAATTCACCTCATTTTCTGAAAAGCAAGCAAACTGTTATGATGAAGGCTATCTAATCTTGCCGTTCCTGAGCCTTGAATAAAGTGTACCTCTATGACTTGTGACAAAGCATTCCAAATCCACCCCATTGACCTCTTCCCATGTCCCAAAGCTGACTGTCAACTGGTTTAAGTTGACATCATTAACTGCAGAGCACTGAAGTGATTTAACATGCACTACCATGATTTTGAGTAGCCAACTTACGACATACTGTAATATGGCTGAATTGCATTTATACAGCAACTTTTCCACAAATTCATGTGTTTTGTGTATACCAGCCTAGAACTACCAATAAAACTGCAATTGGATAACCAGGGATCTCTGTGAGAAAAACTGCAAGCAGTCATCCCAGAACACAGTAGATATCACCAGAAGAACATGCTAAGCAGTATGTGCAAGAACATTAAAGACTATGTTTCTGAGCCAGAGGCAAATACATGAACCATAATAAAAATCAGAAATAATTAATCAATTACAGGTATACATCTAGTACCTATAATACATAGCTACTTTAAAGTATATGCCAAATTCAGGCAGATATAGTTCAGTTTAGCTTGTTGGACGAAATGTTGCTAGCCATCATGTTATTAGCCATATTTTAAAAGCATATTGTCAGAAACCAGAATTGCAACCAAGAAGCAGTTAAGCAGCTGTTTAAAAGCATCTGTGTAACACACACACAGTTTCTAAAGCACTCAAAAACTGCAAGCCAAGCATTAGAGAGGAGATCACAACAAGAACATATAGCAAAAGCTGCTAGAGATCAGGTCTTTGTTAAATAACTCATGAGAGCTATAGTGTTTACTATTCCCATTTGCTGTAAAATCAAAACGTTGCTTGTATTTCTTAGTGTAGCATGCAGCACTTTGGGTGTTACACAAGGAGTTCAAGATTATAGTAAGTCCCTCAATAAATGTGCATAATAATGTAAACTGAAAATATGTTTATGTTATATACACGTATAATAATATAAACCAAAACCACGGAAAATATATGAGCTATTTCTATGGTTACTTTCTCCTGGAGGGCATATATGTAAGTACTTTCTGTACTTAATATTTGGAACTGGGCTACCCACTTAATATTACATTATCGTCTATTACCACCAAGAACATTCAAAAATATCTTCTACTTAATTTAATAAAAATGGCATTTAAGTGTGGGTTAACAAAATAGCCTGTGTAACTTGGAAGCAGTAATTTGCATTATAAACAGAGTTGCAGAAGGTAAGTGCACCTTGTCGCATGCAGGGTTTGCTACAAAGATCATTGCTGCACCAGCCACCCACCCAGAAACCGCGCTGAAGCCAAGACCACTAAACAAGCAACCCTGAGTTGTGACACCCTCATCTGAGACAAGATTTACTGAAGTACGCTTTCTTTAAAGCTTCATTTTCAACCTGTCAACTCCAAACTGAAACCACCGCAGTATTTGTGCTTTAAGCTACAAGGCTGTTTTCTTTCATAATTAAGAAAAATGTAGGTAAGCGTATGACATGCTATGCTGGTTTATATACATATATAAAACAGAACAGTTGAATTCTGTTTTACGTACAAAATTAAGTGACAAGTTTTGAAGACATACAAAAGCTGGAGACTGAATTCCCTTCAAATCTGCTCAAATCCCTCTCAAGCTCCTTTGGGAGCCTACCATTTACTTAAAATGTAATGAAATATTTTAATAACTGTAAAGAGTAATCTTAGCTTCTCCGCAATTGCTTAAGAAAATGAATGCTGCAGCAGTCTCTGAATGTAGCTATCATAGGCACTGTATTATCCCTAATTCATAAACTGCCATTTATTAAATGATTGAAAATGATTGTCTTTGCACATGCTTAATTAGTACTAAACTACAGGCTGAAAAAAAAAATTAATGAAAAGAAGCCATGTTTGCATCATTTATATTTTTCATTTGGAGGAAAAAAAATAATCAGAAATCATGAACCAGGTTCACTCTTGGCATAACCCGCATGGACAAACGGTGTAATTTTAGTAGAACATTTGCTCTATGATTCCCATAACAACCTTAATTCTCCCTGCCTGGGTATCTGGATGACTCAACCTTTGCGTGAATACAAATCAAATGCACAGAACAAGGTATAGTTTAGGAAGGTGTAACTTGCATGCACTCTTAGCAACCTCAAAGATATTGCAAAGGCAAGGCAAAGATTCAGAGAAAACAAGAGTATTCAACTCATGTTTATGTGATATAATAATTATTGGTTTATAGTATTAGAATAATTTACTTTTCCTCATCCCCAAAGTGAGACAGTTAATGCTACTTACTCAATACTTTTTATAAGCACATGCACATTTACTACTCAAGAAGTAACTAGACTGACATTCCCAGAGATTTAAGCATCCCATTTATCCCCTGAGGAGACCTGTTTTTACCAATCTTCACAGTACTAACTTCAGGTAAAATAACCAGACGTAGGAGATGAGACTTCTACAGACAAGTCGAATGGCCTCCAAAGAAACTGTCACAGAAAATACCAAATAATTTCATCTGTTCTATATGCTCTAAATTCACTTTTTGTCTGTAAGGATATGGATAGCCAATCACAGTTAGCCAGAACATTTCTGCATGCTTCCACAAGTATTTTCACACTGTATGAGGCACACACATTCCTAGAACTGGGGTCAATATCAATTCAGAAGAAAGTGCAACGATAACATCTGCAGCTGCACCTCTCAGCCCTCATGTTAGGTTTGAAACTGGTTTATACTGTTACAGGTTTAATGCCCCTAAACAAATTATAATGGTTCCTGTTAGAACATAGCTGGGAGCAACCCCTTCTGTATCAGCCAGTTCAGCTGCACTAAGCTGTTAAACGTACCTGCAACACAAATTTGTATCACAATACTTCTCAATTCAAAAAGTGTTTCTAAGCTCAGTTAAATAGCAGCAGCTGTATGTAGTATAACTTACACAAGCATGTTCTATGCCAAATAAATATCAACAGCTGAATTAAGACTTAAGGCCTCATTCACTTTCTATTGACTTCAGCGGACACAGAACTGACCCAAAGGTTTTCTGCTGTTTCTTCTTCACTACTGCTAGCCAAGAAGAAATCATTACTTTCTGAGAAACAGCTATGGTTTTGGGTTGTTTTTTTTGCAAGCACTTTTTCATTATCTGTTTTAGAGTGGAGCCGTTAGTCACTGTTTTCCACACCCTGGTAATTAAAATGAAAAATTTGTGACAATGAGTTCGCCGACAAATGGATGTGTAATACATACAACACATATAAAGTATAAATGTAATGGTATTAAGATGTAACCTTTTAAGTAACATATCTCATTTTCTGACCAGCATCCATCTATAGTTACAGACTACCTATTTTGTATATGATATGATGCACTTGATTAAAGATGATCAAAAGGATGTCCCTTTACCTTTAATTTATTATGTATAGTGGATGGTGGGAGGAAGATGTTTTAAACACAAGCCCAGGAAAAACTGGAGATCTATAACTAACAAAGGTTCCTCCTCTGTGTTCTTTTCCTTCTTTTTCCAAAATTGCCACACACTGTACCATCATATTATTTGTCCAAACGAACAGAAAACGGAATACTTAGATTTCAGAAGTGAAACACTATAAATACTTTCTCCAGTATCTATGAACTAACAAGATGAAACTCCCTCATCAGTCCAACTAGGAAATCTACAGAGTGTATTTACTACACTAGTTTTGAAGTGCAGGAAGACTCTAGTTAAAAGAATCAACCACAAACTGCCACACAGAAAACACCACAAAGCTACCTTTTATACTAAAACATGTCTAGAAGGAAAAACGGACATGATTTTACATAACTAGTTTTAAATCTGCCTAGCAAAGGCAGAGCAGCACAGACTTCAGCAGTCCTATTGCAGCTACAGTCCACTGTTATCAGGCCTCTCCCTGATAAAGCACCTACATTACTAGGCCAGAAAGACTTACGTTAGAACAGTTTAGCAGTCCATCCTACATCGACACCTTTTCGTTAGGTGAATATGATGAGACCATTTCCATCTTCTAAAAGCAAATATTTGATTTATTAGCCACGCAGTGCTGAAGGTCATCTTTGTAACAAAGCTAGCTCTCATCTTCCCACACTCCAAAATCAAGATGAGAACTGTCAGTAACAGCAACAGATCTAACGTATAGCACTTCTCCCTGCTTACACAGAAGTTTATTAAACTAATCAAAATTATACACCTACTTTCAAACACCTCAATTATTACTAGGATTTTTTCAAATGTTCTTTGTGCATACTTCACACTCCTTACATATGATGTCCTGTTCAAGGATCTGAATCAAATTTTTACATGCGCCCTTAACACACAACCTCACATAACCTCAATGCTATGCCAAATACCAAGAGCTACAGCATTCTTTTTGCTAGAACTGGCATTAGGTTGATCTTATCCATTGACCCTTTTATGTACATACAACAAAAGAAAACAAAAGCAGGATTTAAAAAAATTAAGTAAAAAGCAAAACTTGACTTTTTGAAAGCTGAAAAGTAAAATTTGGCATGGAACAAAAGTCATCAGTTTTCCCCCATACTACCAGCTTAAACACCAATTACGAAGTTTTACCATCAACACATTCACAGCTTAGTGTATGTCTTTGTATGTTTGTACATATGAAAGTCCTGCAAGTCTGAATGCTTCCCTGAGTGGTTTAAGTACTGCATCTGCTTTTTCACCTACAATGCGGCCTGTGCAGTGCTATAATTCTGTAACAGAACAAACAGTTCTCCCAGACAACAGCATACTTTTTCACTACCAGCAGCTAGTCACAGTTCCTAATTTTTCTATCCAAATATTACAGTGACCTGAAGACGTTCATTTCTCACTTGAAAAATCCCCCAAGTGTTTTAGAATAATCTTTTTCTCCTAGTAACCACATAAAATTGGACAATTGCAGCCCCACAAAATTGCAGGTAAACCTCACTCCATGAAGCCCTAGGTGCAAATCCTAGATTTTCCTACATTGTAAGGGAGGAAGCAAAGAACTATCAGCTAGTTACATAATTCTGGCAGGAATCAAACAGTAACCATGTTTATATATGGCAAAGGACATGCAAGAAGCAGTAGGACTGTCATCTTACCAAAAAGCAGTCCTTTCCAATTTCTGGAACTGCCCACTGGCACATAAAATAGATGTCACACTGGTGGAGGCCCCATGAAATCTGGATCTCACTGTTCCAGATGTTTAGAAACACATGCTGATGACTAGTCCACTGCAGAGTATCAAAAGTTGTAACAAACACCACATTTCAAAGGGATCAGAAATTCCTCTATCGACTTTTTAAAATTATGGAAAAAAAATATTTCTCTAGTCTTCTTTTGGTTAAACTCCATTTAATTTCTCTAAACGTCTGTAAATAATGAATGTGAGTTACTACAAAATGTTCACATACTTCAATTCTTGGTTCTTTAACAACAATGGTAACACTGGCAGAGGTCATACAATAGCCAGATGTTCTCAGCCAAAATAAACACCATTCAAAGATGAAGTGTGCCACTATTATTCAGTTCAGTGACAGCTAAAATTTAACATGAAGTCTGATGTGGCCACTTGGCTTTATGTTCCAGTTAATTTTAACCACCTGCAGGTAAAGAATTCTGCAAGCGTATTTCTTATCACGAATTGCTAAGAGGTTAATAATATGTGTAGTTTAAAAAACATTATTCAATTTCAGGACCACACACACTTAGGTTACCATAAAAATCACTTACCAAAAAAAAAAAAAATCAGTTGAAAGCATCTCTTTAATATAAGTTATGGCCCAAATAGAGAGGTAGGATCTTGAATAATTCTGCATAAAACCCAACACATAGCAGATCAGCTCTCCCAAATTAATGTATGGTGAATTTTAGTTTTGACATAACATTCCATAAATTGGTACAGAATGGACTATTAACATCAAGTTAATGTAAACAAAAATCTGATTTAACAGAACAATATTATTTTAAACAAAAAATTACATTATGATGAAAAGTAATACTCCTGAGGTCCTTTTCAATTCAATGCTATACAAAAGTAACTCGAGTATTAAATGTTTTTATAGCAGTCAAAAGCTCCATGTTCATGCTCAATTTTAACTTACCAAAATTTGAAAAAAGGTGAAGTTGTAATTTCACAACAGAAACACCTATTACATGGGTCATTTTGGAGACCTACACAGTTGCTTTTACTACCTTTATAGAATTTTGCATGTCAGTTTGGTGCTAAATAGACCTCTTTGCTATAATCTGGTTTACACTAAAATTCTTTATGCTGTCAAACAAATAAACAAATCAAATCAGCCATAACAAACAACAGAAGGAAACAACATTTTGTTTATTCTTACTATGAAAGGAAAAAAGGGGGAAAAAGAACACCCAAGTACTACCAAATATCATTGCATTATGTCAAACATAGGAGTACACTTTGTCCTGTTTGCAGCATGGAGATACACTTCACTGTTTACAAATAACATGGCCAAATCAAGAAAAACTGGTCCAGAATTGAGCAGCAATTTCAAGTTCAGCACTTCCCAGGGACATTGTCCAAGCTAGTGAAGGCCATATGTCCCAAGTGAAGGACACCCTTTTTGCAGCATTCCTGTTTTTCACAGATCTCTCTATATACTATTGTAGTATTACCATAAAATAGTTCTAAAATTTAAAAAATACACACTTCTCGTTTTCCAGAAGCATATCGACTCTTTCCATTGATTCAACCACAGTATTTTACAAGATGTAAAATTATTTCATGTAGTCCCTTCGTCCAAATCATACCAAACAACTTCCAAACAAAAGCGAAGATTTGGGTGTTGAGGAGGGGATTAATTCTCTCTTATTGTGCTTTTAGTTCCTATTTCTCCTCACTTCAGATTAAAAAAAAAAAAAAAAAAAAGGACTAGAACAGATTTAAGTGCACTTTTGTGAAGGCCTCTGGACCCATCTGTTTATTCATAAATTTAACAAGGGAGGGTAAGATCTAACAGTCACCATTGAATCATATACAGAACAAGAATATTCCCTGAAAAAAAACAGGCAGCATATACTCAAGTTAATGCATTCACTCTGGAAAAGGGGGGAGAAGAAAATGCACAGAGCATGCCGTTGAAATGAAATCTGCTTCCTTCATCTGGAAAAACAGACATCCTTTCACAAGATGGAAACAAGATCCGTCAAGCAGCCACTTTTTACATGAGACTGGGAAAGAGGGCAGAAGGACTATTTTTACACTGATATGCTCTTTAAGAAGCAGCACACACACAGAAAAAATCCAACACACAAAAATATATTCACATACTTCCTTATAAAATTTTCTTATGCATTGTTTACCTTAGTACCATTTTCCCTCCCTGAAAAACACTAATTTCTTTTAACCTTCAATCATTATCACATGTTCAATGTCTGTTCTCACAGGATTTGGTGTTGCAGCTGAGGTATCACTCACATGAAACATAGCAAAATAATCATCGTCCACGATTACAGATTAAAGTCCTGTAATACTTACCTTTTTGGAATGACATTACATTGCAATAGACTGCAAACAAATGAGTCAGCAATGCCCAGGCCTTTTCTGCAGGGATGATATCTAGCCACTTATTCTCTGTTTTACTACAGGCTGGTATTTATTTCTTCCTTCCCAAGTGCAGTTCTTTGGATCTGCTGACTTTTTCCCTTCCCAACTCATTATGATCAGCACATATACTAAGTCTTTCTTTTAAATTCTTTTCAGCCCTACCCAGCTTCATTTGACAAAACTGCAACAGCTCCCACTGTTTATTTTATTAATAGGTTTAAGGTGCACTCTGAATTCAACCTATGAGAGCAAATAGATTCAGCAAGGTAGAAATAACTTTGGGGGAGGCAATTGGTACGCAAAGACAAGATATTCTTATGAAAAGCAAACAAATGTGTGTTTTCTATAATGTAAAGAAAACATGGGTGACAGTCAGACAGCATGCTCTTCAGAGCAAGGAAAGACTATCATAATACAACAGAGGATACAAGGGAAGTTTTAACTTTTAATATTACTAGAATAAAAACAAGCATTCTTCATCAGGATGCATAATTTGAGTCTTCATTGTGAGCACACACTAAGAATTTATTCAAACTCTTAATATGAAAGGTCTCAATTTAGAAAACATTTAGGGAGTGTAAACTTAAAAGCAGACTCTGGAGATTGCATCTTGAAACAATGGGGTAGATATTTTAAACCCATGTGATAAAAGAATGCTTTAAAGCAGCTAGGCTGCCAACAGTTTCTTCGGTAGAAGGGGTAGGAGGAGAACCTACAAAGGCACTATTAGAGAATAGCAAGAAATTCAGACAAAGCAAAAATAACAATGGATGAAAGAAAGATGAAAGTGAGTTCTGTGAAAGTCTGCCATACTACTTAAGCTTAAAGCTCCGTACTATTTTTGTTGTCTGGAAGACAGACTTAAATCGGTGTATGAGTTATACTTCTTAAAACCTGGTAAACATGCTTTGAAAGAAACATGGTTTCTTGTTTGCTTTTCATGTGTTTAATACGGACAAAGCATTCTTCCATCACAAGCCCAGCAACAGAAACTTGTCAAAAAAATTTAAGACTATAGCCATAGAGAAACAAACTGCTGAGTGGGGGCAGCTGTGCCTTCTTTCACATTCATTCATCAGACATTCAAGTTAGGGGTTTTTTCCCAGTTATATTTAAATGCTTCAGGGCCCTCTTTCCAATCTGAAAGGTTTTGCTGCATGCAGCTTAAAAGAGATGTTCCTCCAGCACAGCAGCACCACTGCAAAGTCTGGGAGCTGTGGCCAAACTACTTCCTCTTTTAAGCACATGCACATGCTAATTTTAACATCGGCATAAAAAAGCCTGTATACACCAGACTTTAAGCTGAACCAAAACTAAAGACCACCTTTTGATCAGCAAGGGGATCAAAGCAAAGCAGTCAAACATGAAGTAGGAAACAAAGAGAATTGTTAACTTGTCAGACTTGATTGCTTATTCTAAAGCAAAACAAGCATTTAGAAGTTATAGCAAAACAGGAGATTTTTCTTTCTTACCTCTCTGACTTCATGGAGTTGACCAGAACGCTGGCTCTTCGCTCTTCGAGCAGCTGCAGGTGATTTGTGATGTGTAATGGTTACAACAGTTGGCCCACTTTGATTCATATGTTTCTGGCCACTAGGAGATGCAGAATTAACTGTCCCAGGCGGCAGAAGAGATGAGCTTCTACTTCGTGAGGATGAAATGCTCTAGAACAAGCAATGGGAAGTTGATATTAGCAACCTTTACACAAGTAAATAATTTACAATTTAGGCTATAGATTTGTGCTGCTCTACTTTCCTCACAAACCTAAATCTGGAGGTGTAACTGTGCTCAGGACTGATTTATTCCTTCTGACCCATCTGCGTTGCTTAGCGGGAATCTTCTTGGAAACACTGTGGCTATCGCCTTTGCGTCCTGGCTTGTCTGAAATTGGGCTTCACAAAAATCTTCACAAACTCTTACATATTAACATGCTGCTAAGTTCTTACAACCATACCTTTTACAAAAGATTAGAAAGAATTTTGCGGACAGAGTAATGACAACACCAACACAAACATTTTTTATGAAGCCATTGACCTATAGTTTACCAAACTGGTGTGAACAGCAAGAAGAAAAAAATTTTTCATGCTTTCACCTGATGAACTCCTGAAACAGTGCAGTGCTGTTTTCAACTTCAGAGGAGCTGCAATTTTGGCAAGGCCAATCCACACACCAATTAAACATTAATATTTAAAACAAAACATGCTTTAAAGAGTCAACATGTTTTAGAGTAAGCTTGTGATAAACCCTAAATACAAAAAAGGCCAGAAATAAATCTCCAGCAGTAGCTGCAGTGTGAATGCTCGTAACATACAACCTATAAAATCAGTCTGAACATTCAAGAACTTTCTCTGTTCTTATCTAACCATTTGTCAGTGTTGCCATCTTGGTTTGTTTTCTGCAGCCCTCAAACCCAAGTTTTCTTGGAGTTCTTTAGGACAGCAATTCTCAATCAAGCTCAGATGTGCACTAGAGCACCATGGGACATCATATGTAAAAGTACAATATAAAATAGCTGTTCCTTTCTATTTGAACTGTTGATTGCATCTGTAAGGTTACAACTGAAACAGAGTAACTCTTACCTCATGAAACAGGAACCACTTCAGAGAGTGACATTTAATAGCACTTTCTCAAAGTGAGGTATATATATACAGCCCTACCGGTGAAATACCATTTCACCTCTCCTGCAAACCCTGCACAACTAATGATGGCTGCCTTCAGCATTGCTAATAAAGTTACCATCAATGTCAGGTACTACTCTTGAGTCTGCTGGCAAGTGCACAAAAGTATTACTTGAGTGTAATCTCTCTTCTTATCCCTTACAGGTCAAACTTTGCAATTCTGGAGTAATTTCATTAGAAGACTTAAAGTCCAAGGTGGACAGGTTCCAACTAGCACTGGGATTAAAGTCAGGCATCATGTTACCTACACTGACTGTAAATGACAAGGCAGATTATCTAGCACTGCCAAGAAGGAAGAGTGAAATAAATTACATGATCCCTCTGCCACCCCCACACAAAACTAGACTTCAGACATTTTGAGGCATTTGAAGGTCTAAAAAATGGGTTATCACATTCCCAGTGTGCAAAGAGGTGCTATACTCATAGAAATAAGCATTATTCCATCGGTCAGGACTTACATTCACAAATACTTCCAAGAATGATGGACTGACTCTGTTTTTGCAATGAATATATTCTCTACCACCATGACTAGTAAGATTATAACAATAAGCATCTGTAAAATCAGACATTCAAAAACTATGCATCCTGCTGATAATTCACAATTGCATTAAAACTGGATTTGACTCTAAGGAAAAAAAAAGGGGGGGGCATGAAAAGCATGGTGAGTGGAATTTGTCAGAAGGGCACAGAAGGTTGCCAGGTTTTTAACTCATCTTCCATTTGAAAAAGTATTGCTTAGACATAACTACAATTAAATAAGTGGCAGAGGAAAAGGTATTTGGGAGAAGGGGATGAGGGAAACTGGGTGCAATTGGATTTCCTTTTTTAAATAGAAGTTTCACAGAAAAAGGCTATCCCTAGTATATAATAGCAAAATTTACTTATTGATGTTTCTTTTTTAAACTGACTAGCATCAGAATACTTCTTAACTAAATTTAGGGTGCAGAAGAAGAATAAGGTAATTTTTTTTTTTTTCAGCATAAAATGAACTTATCTTCCAGTTTAATAAAACTTATTTTGTTTTTAGAATGAAGTCTGAGAATGACTGACATTCTAGTGTCATGCGATCACAGTATTAAAAATACATGACTCCCACTTTCATATAGCTAAAATGATCCTAAAAGTCAGATAAACAGCAGGAATGTAAAACAGTGAGTTTAGCCGTTAGTTTTGCTTCAAAGAAAACAACATTCTGTGAGAAATGAAGTTTTATTATGTTCTGATTTTCTTGGGGGTGGGGGGAAGTTATAGATCTGCAAATAACAAAAGTAACATAAAACAAATATGGAAAAATCCATGCACTGTTTCTGTTTAAATACAGAATCAGGAATGAATTCTAGGAGAGAGTTGGCTTTCAGAAAAACCAGCTGCCAAAATAATCTCATTTAACCAGCACACTTTGAGAGGTATGTTCATAAATTGAAATGCATGTACATTCTAAGTTAATATCTGTATCACTGATATTATTTGGCATTTCAATGCTATTTTTCCTCCAGACAGTGTTTCAAAGTGCAGTGCACTATCTGCAGCTGACCCACAGATCGCAACAGACACCTGGATTGCAGCTCACACCTCACATTTTCTCTCATCACATCACTTAACACAATACGCCTTTCACCAAACCCCACTTAACTTGGGAGTCATAAATTTGACGGTGAACTATTAGTACTGCTAGCTGCTAGCTAGCTGTGATTTTTTTAACTGGCTTTGTATCACAAATAAGTAATGAACACACTTCCAAGAAACAGATATGCCCATCATTTTGGGAGTCTCTCAATTCAGATTAGATGTTTTTCTGTGCAAGATTTGCTCTATTTCATAACACAACTTACTGGGCTACATCAACTACACTCCTAAACTGTGACCTGAGGCAGAATAAACGGTCTGTGGGACCACAATGCATTTAAGATGGCTTTTCATTAAGTTTTGCAAAGACTTGAGGCAGAATAAACAGTCTGTGGGACCACAATGCATTTAAGATGGCTTTTCATTAAGTTTTGCAAAGGCCTGTGGCAGCTCACAGCAACTGTTGGTGGACAGTCATTTAGGGCGTGGAGTTCGGGAATCAGTGGAGCAGGAGAGAAAATCAGGAAGAACAGCCCACCTGTAGTTTCAGTGGCAGGCGGTGCTGAAGAAGGCCGTCCTGCTACAGGGTGTGGTGAAGTGCTCTCCCCTCCCGCCCCCCAACCTGACCTGTATTTCCCATAACCCTGCTCAAGCGATACCAGTGGCGGTCGTGATGGACATGTCTGGTATCGATGGCTGCATCCGGCTCAATGTGGACTCAGAGGAGACAGATAACAATACAATAGCCAAGGGCTAATTTGAACAATGCACCTGCCTAACCACAATGCTGGTCAATGTCTGACTCAAGTCAAATTTGGAAGAAACTAACACCTCTAGTCAGTTTGTAAATATGAGTCAATTATCTTACTCCATAAATAGCGGACAGCCCAGGGCCCATTGAGCTCTCCTGCATGGCAGCACACTGCAAGCCAGGATCTCGCCTTGAGTAGGGACACCTCTCAAGGTTACTCCTCAAGGTCAAGAGATTCCTTGCCGCGACAGATTCTCGGTAAGTGATTAATAGTATGCTAAACTTTGAAATCTGAGCTAAGTGATGTAAAGGATTGATTGCACATATATAATCCTTTAGACATAAACGGTTGACCAAGTCTGGATCCAGCTGCACCTAAACTCCCCTCTGAGAAGTAGTTCAGAAAGCAAGGGGTTCCGTTCTGAACCTCATGACTCAACAGGAGGGTCTCCCCAACAGTTTTGTCTGACCCTGTCCTCTATGCAGTAAATATCAAGTGAACCTCACCATCGAATCTTGTTAAACCACAGTTGCATTTACCATCAAACACTGTTAAATTGCTGTTTTATATCAGTAAACATATTGCTACTTCTCTCTTACGAGTGAAGAGCGTCACTCCATCCGCTAGTGACGCAGGGACACTAGGTAAGCTCAAATCTCTACATACACGAGTTCACAGCCTGGCAAGGCCTGACCATATCACACTGCCTGGCGTACCTGACATTCAGCTGCATGCCTTGCCCTACAATAGTGCTATGTGATCTCTAGGGAGTGATCACCTCTGCCAGTAAGCCTCTCCTAGAGTCCTCTCCTTCCCCTCTCAGCGCAAGATATCAATCCTATGCAGCTCACTGAGCCAGCAAGATTGGCAATCTTGAATGAGCACATACAGCCACAGTCTGTGCCAAATATCAGAGGCAAATACATTTTGTTTGAACAGCTCCCACAGGTCTACAAGCTAGTTTCCATCACCTTTTCGTTCTCTGTCCCTTTATACTCTTCATCCATCTAGCTAACCAACGTTTCTGACCAACATGCCAGAAAACTCCACCAGCCCAGGACAGAAATCCTGTAGCAGCTAATTAGGGATTATTCTTTAGAGGACGTCTGTAACATACAAACCCTAAATGAGCTCAGCACCAGGACCTCTGGCTACCCATGAAGCTATCCTTAGGCAAGGCCTCATGATAAATAAAGAATTCCAACTTACGACTTGCAAAAGCAGTCACACACAAAATGCAGGTGAATGTCTGTAAGAGGTAGTTTCTACAAGCCCTCAAAAACCTTTTGAAGTGGGGTTCCACTCCTCAGTGCCACAGAGAACAGCAGCAGAGCACTGTGCCTCCTCCATCCAAGGAGACAAGGGCAGCAGCTAATTCCTTCTGACAGCTTCTTCCTGCCACTGCCAGAAGATACCTCTCCAGGAACTACACACTTCACAACGCATTGTCAACACCTATGTCCCAGCCAAATACTTGACTCCTCTCTTCAGAACTTCTTCAGATTAAACACTGGGAGTGACAAGCATCTCTTTTGCATTGATAAACAGCTGTGCAAAAATCAAAATTTTCCCTTTTTGTTAAAATGTTAAAACCTATGTGATGTTTTCTACAGCTAAAAAACACTAATTACACATCATACTACAACAGTCATTAAAGTCACTCTCCCAGGAAATCAAAGCAATGACAGTAACTGATGGATCTTTATTCCTTATCCCCTGCTCTTCTCCCTAGCGCTGCTGGTATGACTGATCTGCCCCTCTTAAGTATTATCATATCTTTTCTTTGGTCCTTCTGCTTTCTGGTTTGCAAATAAATAAATAAAAAGATAGTGAAATTCTGATGAAAGGAAGACATAAGCTCTTCAACAATTAGTAATGCACAGTGCCAATAATGAGTCAAGAAATCCACAGGCTGAAGCATCCCAAAAGGATTACAAATATTCTTTCCTGAGGCTACATTTTACCATTGCTCCAACAGTTTTCCTGCTAATAAAATGAAACTAATAAAAGAATAATAAAGCAGCTAATAAAAGATTAATTTGTAACTTGTGTTCATCTTGGGTTTATGACCTAAAGCTAGCTAAAGTATGCTTAGTTAACATAGATTTGGGTTAAGATTTTTATCTTAGTAGACTGTCCATCTCCAAGATAAAAAGGCAGTATAATGAATGCTTCCATTTGGATATCAAAAGTCCTAACAATTAAAATAATGTAATTGTAGAACATTAAGTTCCAACTAAACCAATGTTTTCATGACTCATTCTCCCTGGAGATTGCCATTCCTGCTCACGAAGAAGCTGAACTGTTTTTCACACCATTTACCAGAAGCAAACAGTTTTGTTTCTTTTGGAAAGTAAATGCAATGTTCCAGAGATCAATAAACTAATTTCTGAAGTGAACTGTCATACCTGTTTATGGCTGATAATCATCATTTTCACAGGCACTGTGCCACAGATGTTTGCTACAGAATAACACATACTGAAATGACATTCCTTTACTCCTCTGCATATGTAGCACAGAACCAACCCCTGCACGCTGCTTTAGAGCAATGAGAAATCACACGCTATCAGAAGTAATTACAATTTTGAGACACCACTATTCAGTATTTTAATTCCCATCTACTTCTTTCCCAATGCATCCTAAGTAAACAAACAATGATAAAAGAAAAATATGGACAGAGATCTGTTTCATTTACATTATAATCACTTACAAATATTAAAATGTAAATGACTGAATCTACATAACATCCAAACTTCAGCATTGCAAAGGGAAAAAAGCTTATAATACACTTTGCACATTTGTGTAAAGTACCATCTATGGTACTAATTTTTCTGACAATATTATAGTGCTTCATCATCTTCAGTAAGGCAATACATGTGTCTGCTTTTAAGCAAGAGACTATGATAATCATTCCATCATAATATCTTTTCTTTGTCAAAAATCATTTGAGCAAGCTCATGTTCAGTCCTAACTGGAATTTTTTTCTATTTCTGTAGAAACTGAAAGCAGAGAGCTGTGAGCAACTCTTATCTTCATGCAGCTTCCAAAGCGAGGAAAAAAGGTGTCAAAAACACATACGTACAGCCAAGCACTGCTTCCTTCTCAGTGTCACCACTGTAAGGATTTCCAAAGCATGTTTTAATTAGAAGCACCATTCTTTAGTTGACTTCCCTAGGTCAGGGATGAGAGGAGGAAGCAGACAAGTATACCAGAGGAGGAAATAGTGAACTTGCCCAAAAGGAGAAGAGGTTTGATGTGCATAAAAGACTGTGGCAGTACAAAGACCATAACAGAGACCCAAAACAACACTCACAAAGACTTGAAACTTTCACTAATCTGGCTTTATGGAAGCAGTTATCATGCAGACATTAAAAACATCCAGTGAATAATCCATTTAGAAATTTAAAGGTATCTCCGTGGACATTCATTAATAAGGCAACAAGAAACCTGATAAAACCAAAGATCTATGATAGCCATTCTTCCAGCTGTGGAGAAAAATTACACGTCTGCCTCATAATGACTTGATAAAAGTGTTGACCTCAAACTTCCAGGCATTACTACAGGTGCTGTTTCACATTACAGCCAAACTGCCACGGCAGTTGCCCCCGAAAAGGGCAGGTTTGAACTTGTTCCTCCACCATCTCTCCATGCTGGCTCTGAGGCCCGTTTTGACCTCATGGATAGCCATTCCAGAGAGTCAAACCAGAAGAGAAACAGAGATGTAGACACACATACAGAATTTTCTGTGGATTCAGCTCCCCAAGCTGCCTTTCCAGAGGGCTGGATGATGGTTGTAACAGGCACCAGGAGCACTGCTTGAGGGGAAAGAGAGCAGGACGGTGGTACCTCACAGAGGCACGCAGTCATCAGGTTGTCTCAGTTTTAAATATGAAGCCTCAGACTAAACCAGAGAAAGGTTAGGTTTTGGGCACACCCACTTCAGGAGGAACAAGAGAACAGAGCTTTACCATCAGGGGCTGCTGGAAGCAGTCCAGTTTCTCCTACATTAGTGCTCATCCGATTCCTCAGTGAGTGGGTCAGAGAGCTAAGTCCTTTTTAGTAGGATGCCATTTTTCCTGTTTCTGATGCCCAAGCTAACACAGAACCAGAAACATAACAGAGCCCACACAAAGGGTGGCAGCAGGAGGAAGGGAACTGGACTGCCATTTACAGTTGAAGGGAATTAGCAACTGAGTTCAGCTGAAACATAAATCCACACCATCCAGTTTTCAGCAGCTCACTGTGCAGCTCCAAACCAGAAGCTGGAACAAGGGGGAGTCTACCTCCTTATTTTAGCACAGACCTAAGCTGAAAGTTACCATCTGAGCACAATTAAAGACAGAAGCTACTTCAACAAGATAAAGGTTTCTGTTCCCTGCCACATTCCTGATAAACACTGAGAAATACAAGGGTTGTATGCGAATCCAGCAACTCATCCACACGTTGGAATTAAGAACTGGTATAAAAACCCGTGTTTGGTTTTAGTAGTGCTTTTACAGCCACCATCATTAAACAGTCAAGAAAAAAAGGGGTATGAAATAGAAGAATTAACAAGCTTGTGACAATTTATGGATACAAAATTATTCTTGGAAGTTACCACAAAAGTTATGCATAAGCCTACTTCTTCTTGGAAGCACTTTATATCACTGAATTCCAATTTGACTAATGCTTTAATTAAAACTTGTACAATAATATTCACTTAGAATAGTCTAAAAGACCAGCAAATCCTATCCAGACATAGAAGACTTCTTCCAATGCAGTGTGATTTGGCACTCTGTGGAGATTGAGCAATCTGTAATTAGGCAAAATGAGACTTGTATGGGAATACCAAGAACATTAAGACTATCTTACAGCATGGAAATTATCTGGCAGAGAACATTATCCTTTTACTGCTTTTTTTATCATTAAGATGTAAAATTTAATTAAAACAAAGTGATGGACAGCTTGTGTTACATCCACTTGTTAGCTGTATAGCTCACCTTTGGACCATTCATTAGGATGCAACTAAATTTAGTCATTAGTACACAATTTTTTTTTTTTTTTTTTTTTTTTTTATCACTGCTCTGCTTCATTTCCTTCACCACTCCAAATCCCCAGCTGAAGCTTTAAAGAAAGCAAGGACAGCAAGCCATACAGCAGCATTTTAAAGCAGGCAGTAGCTCTGAACAAGGAAGGAAACCAGTGCTGATCTGGATCCAGTGCAGGAAGAAGGAATGCTCTCCTATGAATATTCACAGAAATAGTGACACAGCTTCAGCTTTGAAAAACATTCTCTAAATTCTCATGTTTTCCTATGAATCTCCTTCCAAAAATATCTGTTCAAGATTTCAAAAACATGTTCTCTCTCCAATACGAAAGACCTGTAGCTATGAGTTGCTTCACTGGTATTCTTGGGAACCTTCCCAGGGCTTGCCTGGTTATCCCATTAGTTTTCCCCAGTTAACCTATATCCCACTTGCATACGATAAAACATATCCCTCACTCCATATTTTACGTTTCCCATTGCACCTCCTTCTCAAGTGTATGACTCCTAAAAGTAGCTAGAAATTTCTGCCTCTTGTTCTTCCTATAAAGAAGGTGAGTTTAAGCTGTAGAAGAAGCTGGGAGCAACTACTCAGGCTCCAGCTTTCCAATGCAGAAACATGCCTGTTCCCAGCAGCGAGAGAGCTTGGATTCTGTTCAAACTCCAGAAGCTTACAACACGTGAGTATCTATCTGCCTGTTCATGACAGCACTACGAGAGACAATTTATGGTTATCACTTACCACAGCCCTCAAAGGATGAGGAAGGGGAGAAAGAGAGAGATCCAGCCCTGCTGCCATTAGAATAATAAATCACATCATCACAGACCTATCAATGGTAGGGCTATTTTAACAAAATCCAAAAATACAGATTTTTGTCCTCAATTCTGCAAAAGGAAGTCAAGCAGTCAAGACCTTTGTATGTGTTGGAGTTTCAGAAACTCTTCTGGGTTTTTTTTCTGTTAAGGAAATTTTCCCCATACGGGTTGCTAGGGGGACAAATGGCTGAGTACTTAAGCTAAAGAAAGGCTGTCTATGGGGTGGGGGTGCATCGGACTTTTTTTTGTTTCACCTGGGTGCGAGAGACTGTCCGTC
>JAVJGG010000009.1:156822-189670 GCA_035590195.1 Aviceda cuculoides
GGCTCCTCTCTCCCCGGGCTGCAGGTGGGCATCTGCTCCCCCACTCCCCTCCATGGGCTGGGGGGGGACAGCCTGACATCTCATCTCACCACGGGCTGCAGGGGGCTGCAGGGACATCCCCTCCTTCCCCGCGACTCCTCTCCTCCTTCCTCACTGATTTTGCTGTCTGCAGAGGGGTTTCTCTAGCATCCCACTCCCCTCCACACTGCAGATTTTCCCTCCTTTATCCCAGAGGTGCTACCACCATTGCTGATGGGCTCCACCTGGGCCAGAGGCGGGTCCTGCTTGGAGCCGGGGAAGCTTCTGGCAGCTTCTCACAGGAGCCACCCCTGTAGCGCCCCCCACTTCCACCACCACAATCAAAACCCTGCCGCACAAACCCAATACACAGCAAGTTACCCCCTTAGCCTCTACTAAAAAATAACCCTAACAATCTGGCTAATACTACTAACATGGGCATTTGGAATGCATACTATTTGCTACTTTTCCTCTAGATAGGATTAGCATAGGTCATATGAAGTTGTGTACAATATTTCAGAAACTGTGATTATTCAGACTTCTATAGCTTTGTACACCCCAAATTTGCTCAAGTCACTACTTTGTTTTGAAAGTGGCATTTTGTCTTAGCCCTTCTGCAATATCCCCTTATGCAGAACACCTCTAACCTTTCCCATCACGGCATATGTCCAGGATTGTCTTCACATCGTGTTCAAGTTATTGGTGTTCTTGTGCTCATCTCTTTATTCAAGCTAAATAAGCCTGGACACAATGCAAGCAATCATTGCCTAGGATTTACAGAGCTTCAGACATTTTGCTTGGGCAACCTTCCTTTGCCACATTTATGCATAACTCTCTACTGCCACCACCTCCGCACCAGAACAAAGATCAAATTCTCTTTAAATTATTACAGATTAACAACCCATGTCCCAAATAATTTTAAGCTAGTGCACCACTACACCCTTCACTTCAGCCCTGACTCCATCTCCCACATCTCCCATAAGCACGCCTCTGCATCCCTTCCCTCACGAAACGAATGGAAAGCCTCCCTTTTGCAATCATGAAGCACATCTCTTTACATTCCCTCTATAGTTTATCTTCACCACCCAAAAAAAAAAAAAAAGACTACAGAAATGGCAAACTGAATGCCAACCACCACAATGTTTTCGATAGTAGTGTTAAAAATAAGGAGGCCCTAAATGGAAATTGCTAAAATTTCAGAAGATTACCTTATTTATTTGTATTACACCAGTCCATAACCTTCCTGTTTTGTTTGACTTCTAAATGATTTTACAATACTGATCTCCCACTTACAAAGCATTTTTCCTCTTCAGAGAAAGATGAGGTACTTAACTGCAGGTGAAAACAGCAGAATTCGAAAACATACAATAAAAAAGTCAGACTTGCACATTTCATAGTAAATTTTAGTTTCGCTCATTCTCAGTTTTCCTTGTCCGTTTTAGGAATATCTGTCACATATTCAGGAGAAAAAGCAGAGCACTAGGCGCAAGTGATGCCGTGCTCCTGAGAAAATGACACAGTAGCTTGACCCTAGAGCTAGTGCTTCTCTCCATCCCACTGACAAGTTTTCAGCAATCTCTTTGGGTTTAGCAAACAAGTCTAGGCTTTATATGCAGTGATGTCCATTCTGAGCCTGTGCCATCATTATAATTTCATTGTCCTTTTATTGTTAGGTACAAATCATTTATTTCAGACTTTGTTATCAGGCCATCTTTTATCCATTACTGCCTTGGAAGTCATCATTGTGGTTACTGCAGTACAGCTCTACCATTAACAAAAGGACGAACAACAGTTTAAAAAAGGGGGGGCGGGGGGGAAGAGGCAAGAAAAATCATCTTTCCTTCTGCTATCAAGACCAAGCGATTTGGGGAAAAAAGTTCCTCTGGTCCCATTAGTACAGAATCTATTAAGTTACATAAACACTACAAGCACTTCAACTCAGAAACCTTTGCATGCTAGGCCAGCAAAGCACTCCCAGAATGACTGTAAGCTCCACAAAGATGGGCTTTGCATTGCTGTAACACTACCCCAGGGAAGGAAAACAGCCATGTGAGTACAGAATATACCTTCACCAGCATAATGACATCCAAGAGCAGCAACTTCTGCAAATCCACATATGCAGAGACAGCATCCTTCCACATCCTTGTTATCACAGCTACAGCAGTAGTGTTACCTTGACCTTCTAGCCAACCATAACCTATGTTATATACAGTCTCAGAAAAACAGAGCATCAGCATTGGCCTTGTACCTTCAGTTTTCAGTACTTGTGATGATGTCTTTGTTGCCTGTAAAAGCATGCAACATGTTTCCAGTACAACTCAAGCAGTAATCTTAAGAAAGAAAAAAGTAACCAGTCCTCACAAGCCTTCTTTGCGTTGCCCTCTTCAAGTATCCTGCCTTCCTTCTTGTCCCAGATGAACCAGTTTCTACGGCTGCCAACTTTGAAAGTCATAAGAGAAAAGAGAATTATCTACAGAAACATAAGTTCCAACCGCCCAACAAAAACTTGTTGTGTCAACAAAATAGCTTTCCTGTGACTTTGGAGAGCTCAGGAACTTTTCACATGCATCCTGACAGTGACACTGTTCATATCACATGGAACCAAGTATTTGCTTTTCAAGAGTTATGGTTTGATGTGCAACTCGCCTCTTCACCTTTCACACAGTGGTATTACAGAAAAAGATAGACAGGAGTAAACCACACAGACAACTACACTCTCACAAGAGAAGAAGTGGGATAATGCACTTTGAAAACTGCTAAAAGGATAGGAAAAGCCAGGAGAAGGAATAAGGAATTAAATGTCAAATCAGGCAGTGCAAGACTTCATACAAAGTGTTGGGGGGTGGGGGTCGGGCACAGAAAGAGAAGAAACAGAAGCAGCTTTCAAAAACACGTTCTTCCATCACAGACCAAGTGATGACCCAGTTCAGACCATCGCAAAAGCGCAGAAGAAACGGATACCAGATTCTTTCATTAACTGAGGATGGAAAATGATTATATGTACAAAGCAGAAGAAAGAGAATCGTACCTGTCCCATTTAGAAGCCCCATGTAACCGTATCAAAAGGACAGGGACATCTTTTAACTTGAGTTCCAAAAGTCATTTGTTCTGCACACTGAAGAAATAACAGCACTAACCTCTCTAGAACTGGTTAACCTTGCCACCTTATCCTGTATTTTTCTACTGGCCTTGTTCACAGAGCACACATTTACCCATGCTGTTGTATTTCCGTAATTAATTTACAGATTAACATTGATGAAAACTAACATACTCTTTAGAGAACAGTCAGGTAGGAGGTAGCAGAGTCAAGTTATGTCATACCAGACATACAAACAAGAAATGATAAAATAACTGTTACTGACAGACACTTCCAAAAGACAGCTAAATTGTTCTGTTATTCCAAAACTGGACAAAATAATCTTTTTTTTTAAATTAATATTCATTAAAAGGGGACATCTAATGGTAAGATAGAAAACTACCGCTTTAATACATTTTCAGCAGTTTTAACTGCTTAAGCACTGTTCAGAGTAGACACTAAAATTACAGGCAAGAAAAAGTAGGCCATTTCACAAAAGAAAAGGCTTGGCCAATGTATTTCTCACTTTAAACTCAAATCCGTTCAGAGACTACAGGCTTCCTGCTCCTCTGGCGTAGCCTCACTCAAGCTTCTAGGATTCACTGGGATACTCCCCTCTGCCATTCCAACCAAATGTAGATGCATCACCAACCGATATCAATTACAACACACTCAGCCACACTCAGCAAACTAGAACTTCATTGCTGTTCTATCAGGTTAAAAACAAAACAAAACAAATAAACAAAAACCCCAAAACCACAAAACAGTCTTACACTACCAGAATTTTTTTAAGTTACTCATGAGTTTGTCAATATGGCCTGATGACACTTTTATTTCTATTTTATTTCCCGTATTTCAAAATCAGCACTCTCTCAGAATAAATCCTAAGTCTTATAAATTCTGTAACTATCTGTCTTTATTAAACACTCATCATGTTTCACTCCTATCCCCTTTATCCATTCACCTTGACAGCCATTAAAAAAAAAAAAATATTAATCAAGCAGAACAAGTATGACATACTAGGAAGTGTAACTATGTTGCTTTATGAATTCTTGGAGGGGAAGAGAAAGACTCAAACACTGTACCAATAAACTGGTTCAACTGGATTTCATATTCACTGAAATGGAGCAGTGCATTTATTATAGTAATAATTATAATACATCAATGTTAGAATTATAGAATACTACAATCATTTATTATTAGTTCCCCATTCAAGAAGAATTTAAGAAAAAGCAATGACTATGGTTTAAAAAGCAATAAAATGCTGGTAATATAGTAGGAGATGAAAATGGTCTACCATCAGAGCCTGTCAACAGAGAACAGCAGCTATACAGGTCTTCCATGAGAAAATTTGAGATTTCCAATACTATCCCAGTTTGAGGCAATAAAAAAAAAAGACACCAAAAAATATCAGAAGCACATGATATGAACATTTCTGATGTAATTTACTCACCTCACTGGATATAAGAATTTTCATTTTCCTATTTCCAGTCAAATTAAGCATTTCCGTATTCTCCAGTGGAAATGCATACTTTAAAAAAAAAGAAAAGAAAAGAAAAGAAAACATTTTCAGGCATTTCAATATTCAATTGTACATCCATAACATGGTGTACCGCCCACAGAAGCTGTCACTTGGATGCAAGTCTGCAATGCACCCAAAGGTACGTTCCCAGCAGAAGAAAACATCTCTTAAAAGAACTTCCTTCTGTTCTCCTCTTATTCTGAACACATCTCAGAAACCAACCATCTTAAAACAAGTTTTCAATACTCAGACTCCCAAGAAGTTTTCAAGGTAGGACTGCCAAATCTTTCCATTGTGTAATGTACTGCTAGTGATTTGAATTCTCCCAACACCCTCCTTTCCCAGTTAAGTCAGTCTTCAGAACCAGACTTTGTACAACTTCCAGTTTGAATTCATACTGTGATAGAGGTTTCTTATATAAAGACTTTTGCAACTGGACAACTGCAATCCCAGTCAAATCTTCAATTATGGACTCAATCTGCTAAAAAACTCACCTCTTTTGGAAAGAGGTTTAATTACTTCCTTGGGTTCATAAACTAGCCTTCATTGGAATCCATGCTTCATAGTTGGGTTGTGTCTAATCCCAGAGCTCATCTGTGTAAAACTGGTGTGGATGCCGAATACTGCACAGCAGCATAGACAAATCCTTTGACCAACGACAAAATCTTGCATAATCTCCAAACAATACAATGGTTTTCATTGTATGATGACCTAACACAGCAACTACTTCTGGATGGAAAGGCATGCTGGGTTTCTACAGCAGGTTAGCCTTGGTTTCAGCTTTTTGGAGATCTTTTTCCAGTCACTTTCTCACTGATGGACAGAGAAGCTTTCCTCTCTAAACACCACTCTACCTCTTCCACAGACACCTTTTCTCCTAAACCAGTCTCACAATACATACTTTATGGTCTACTTTTTATTTTGCTTTAACCATAAAAATGCAAATTTTTCAGATAAAATACATTGATTTGAAACAGCACAAAGTCTTCACCCTGATTTACAACCTTGATAGGCAACATCACCTTCTCTATCACATTACAAAAGTAACAATCCACATATTTCCCCTTCTCAAACTGCTGAATTTATTATTCCAGACAGCATGACAAATACTATGCTCCACTACACATTTCAGCATCGGATTAGCTTAAGAACAGAAGCAGCTCACCAACAGAAGAATTTCACTGCCTTCTCCTTCTACCACTTTGTTCTCAACGTTTCTGAGTTTCCAAATACATTTTCCTTTCACTCCATTCCAATTTTCCTCCAGTCACTGCCAGTGATTCCACAATCCTCAAAAAGAGGACATTTTCAAGACTAAGGAATCAAACTATTCTATAATTCTCTTCCTTTTTCTTTTTTTAAATGTAGTTAAAAAAAACTAGATAAGAATTATAGGACAGAAAGTAAACGACTCTGTCAAAGAAAAGCAAAGTTTACGGTTCCAGTAACTGAACAAGATGTCACATAGAAATATTTCATTTTTAGGAAACTGTATCTTATAGGCCATCTTGGAGATGACATTTATCCAACTGCTTAATTCTTTTTTCCCTTCTACCTTGAGCCATAAGATTACTGGAATTATTCATGCCAGTAAAGATAAAGCACGGCATACACATTTGACAGTCAAGGACTTTATTATTAAAAATCATCTCTAAAGTTGTAATTTAAAGCCAGGTGGTTGAGAGAACACATTTACATTTCAGTAACTGTTTAACATCCTTTATGCATTGAGATTCCTCAGTTTATCATTTTCTAACATAAGAAAACGTAAGAACTGCAGCTTTACTGACTTTGAGCATCTCAATGAAATCTGGATTTTCAAAACAGTAATTTCTCTGCATTATTATAACTGCATATCAGTCAAGCTGAACTACAATTTGCTGGACACTTTTAGAAGTCTTCCACACCTAAAATGGAGATAAGAAATAGAGGAAGTATTATCCACAGCTAACAGATGGACTGCTTGTTCCTGATCATCATGCCCTTCGTGATTTTAACATCCACAGAGCTCTCACACAAATAAAATCTTAAGAGAAATCTCTTTTCCTGTTTTTGTCAAGTCCCAGTCAATCTTTAAGTTTACAACCAAGCCTGCTTTATGAACCAAAACATCACTTCTTTCTCAGCATCTGCAGAAGCTAAATTGCTACTGACCAGCTACTTCTGCTTGCCATGCCAATTACTTTCAACAGTCTGAAATTCTATATAGTCAACAACAGACATGCTGCCCAAATTTTACTTAAGTAAAAAGGTACTAGACAAAGGATAAATATTACTATTAGTTTTCTAATTTCAAACAGAGTTGCTTAGGGGTTGTTTTTTAGGACTGAAGGAGGAAAAATAGGCTTAAAAATAATGCATCCATTTTTACCTATCAGTTCATACAGATCTTAGAATTCATACAGATCTATGGATAAGTACATTCATCACACTAATCTATGCTTTAGCACAACACAGCCACATTGAGGGGTAACAATTGCAATTTAGGGGCAAACACATAAACAAAAGGTACACAGTTGAGGTTGATACCATAAACAGCACTTACTGCACACAGCCCACCAAACTGGCTGGCTGCCCAATGCTACTTTGCATCATTTAGTAGTCCTTGCCACCTTCCTTTTCATTTGCTCTAAATTCAGTACTACTTAATAATTAAGCAGACTCCAATTTTTGCATTGCAGATCAGAGAGAAAAGGCTAGCAGTGACGTAATTAGGGAAAAAATGGGCTGGTGCAATCTTAATTCTGGCAATGTTATTATCCAGCTTGATTCAGGTCACAGATTAAAAACAGAGCTTCCAGATAGGAAAATACATTTTACTTCATAAGAACAACTAAGATCTAAATCAAAACAAGAACAGAGTACTTCCATGTCACTTCTAATAATCTGCATGTAATGAAAGGACGTTAAGCTTTAGAAAGACACACTTCTATGAGATTCTAAAACAAGACACAGGAAACGTCCAAGAGACAACTAGTTATACACACCAACTCCATCCCCCACCTGCGGGGACAGCAGTGCTCTGTATGACACAAGACTCTGCTGCTAAATTGGTTCTCACTGAACCCAGGTCCACAGGATAGTCATTTGCAGTCATTTGGGCACCAAAATGAAGGAAGCCATCTGGCTTATCCTCTCTCAGTCCCACCTTTCCACCTTAACCAGGAGCAAGACTTTGCTCCTTTGAGAAAGTAAAATTACAGAGACCTACTTTGGAGCCTGTATGAACAACTGCTTCTCTGCTCCAAGTCTTTACGTAGTATTGGTCTGTCCCAACTAGCAAAAAAAACCCCACCAATAAACAAGACAGCTATCAGAAATCAAACTCCTAATCTTCTTCTGTTTTCCCAAAATCTAGCTAAAGTGGGTTTTACATTAAGATGTTTAGATTTCACCTAGTCGTCCCAGGAGGATGTAAAGTAGAATGCGTGTACTTCGCTTACTCAAGCAATACTCTAGTTGGAAAGTACCTTAAGTCTATCCAGAGAAATAACCATTAGGAGGACCTATAAGCAAACTAGGTGAGAAGTAGTAAATAAATGAGAAAAACTGACTCATTTGCTTTCATTACTATAACAAATCACCTACAAAAGAACCCCTAAACATTGGCAGGGGGGAATACCAGTAAAAATTGGAAAAAAAAAAATCTAAGTTTCTTCCCTAAAATAAAGAAAATATATATATAAAATGAGATATTCAATTACATCTAGCTTGTGAAAGCAGCTTTTCCACATTAGTATTTGTAATTCTCTCTACTCACATTAGCGGTTGTTAAAACTGCTGCTGAGCAAACAGCTGCATCACCACAAAGTTTTAAACATCTCCCAAAACTATGTCAGCTATGCCAGGAATCTTATTGCCTATTCTTTTCTGTAACAAAAAACCACACCATAATTTTAAGTGATACAGAAATATTTGACCTTCCATAAAAACATGTCACTTTTTGCTTGACACTTTCTGCAATGAGTTCCATAAGATTTGACAGGTTTGGCAAGCACACTTCACATCAAAACTTGCCTAGTGCATAGCATCAACTCATCTTCCACAAAGAACTTACAAAATACACTATGAAATAAACAGTTTAGAAGACGGCCTAACATACCAAAAATATAACTCTCCAACAAGCTGGAAGCCTGAATGCTGAACCAAAGGCTCTACCATGTACATTAAACACACTAAGAAAATATAAGCATCCCACAGACCTATTTGAAGGAAAGTAATCAAAAAGAAGGCAGCACTGAATGCAGCCACTGCGAACACAGCTGCTCAGAGCACTAATGAGTCCAACAGTGACTGACACTATTATACATTATTCTTTCAACAGTCTCTGCTTTAAGTAGGGATATGTACACACACACAGAGAACACATTTCCAGGAAGGTCATATATGAAGACACATCAATAATGAAGTGAGATTTGACCAAGGGCAGTATTTACAGAGATTTCTGTCTGTTACTTGCCACATTCTGCAGGAGACTTCACAGACTGAAAAGAGAAGATGTGACCTTAGCTTGGTCTTTCTGGTACTTGCTATTACAACATCCATAAATGAATCAAATAAATCCATTTGACAGCTTGGTTCTCATGCAACATAATGAGAAAGTAGCAAATTCAGTCACATAATACAATGCCCCCACAACACACATTCACAGGGAGCCTGGAATTGCTGGTTTTGTATCAGCACTACCACACAACAGAGTTTAAAGAAAACCACATTCCATTGAATTTGTGTAAGTCAGCCAGGTCTAAATGACAATTTTACCTCAAAATACTATCATCCATAATCCAAATTGTCTACCATTTACAGCTACGAAATTTTGGCAATCCCAAACATACACACCCCCGAAAGAGGCCACCGAACAAAACACATCTATTCAATTGAAATATCCCCACACTCATCTCCTTCACCTTCAGCAACTAGAGCCTGCCCTCTGAACTACATTAAGAGAGATGAATACTATTACTAGAAGGACAGAAAATGTAAGAAGAAAGCAGTAAACACTCCCCAACACACACACACACACACACACACATCTACTACACAGTATTTTCCACTGGCCCCAACCTAAACTTTCCTATTGCTTCTCTCTTACGGTGTACCAATGATGAACCAAACCCTTATTTGCAGAAGTAAAGTTGGCTTATGGTTCTCTGACTTGTGCCTCCCAACTCTTCCTCTCTCTTCTCCAACAACTTGTATTCCTCACTAGTAAGAATTAACCCTAACTCAACCCAGCACTACTGTTATTGGATATTATGTCCCAGCTAGGGGAGGCACCTTCATACATCAAACACCTGCAAATTTTTAGAACTCTCTTTTGCTGCCAAGAATTACGACTGTATAGAGAAAAGCACTCAGCCATGAGAAAACCAATATGACCCTGAGTTTTTATGCCAGACCTGATGTTAGTTAGTATTTCACCTGGAGATAAAATACTTTCAGGGACTGAAATATTAATGAAACAAATAACAAAGGCACAGAGAGTGACCCTGAACAACAGCATGAACGCAGAAGCCCAGGAAGAGACAATTGCTGGATTACAAACCAAGGGTTGGCCCAAACACCTCCAGGTGGGAATATCAGGCAAACTATTCAGGTAATCAGACCACAAAACAGACTGCAAATAGAAGTAGCTCAAATTACAAGACTACTCTAGCTTTAATTAGAGTAGCTGTAGAGTAGTTCAGCTACCTTAAGTGCTGCTTTTTGCTCAATTTAACAATGAGAGAACTGAAGTTAGAAATATCATTCAAGTCATAGCTTGAGTCAATTACACAGACAAAAGGAGTCTTAGCTCAGCCTGAAGTATTTGGGCTGCACGTTTCCAAGTTAAAGGCCAGGGAAATTATCTATGTAGGTGAACCCTAATGAGTCTGCTCCTCACAGGTGAATATGGTTTGATGCATAACAGTAACAGCCTGTAGTGGTAAGTCAGGGAACTTCAGGGAGTTGACGTGAATATAAATAAAAAGGACTAAATGTCAATGCAAGCAAACTGGCCATTGGAGTTCTTTCCAATTCATTTTTACTGCTTACTGGAAACCAAGGTTGCTTTAAGACAGACTGTAAAAACCCCAAAGTCACAGGAAAGGTATCTTAAGTCATGCAACTGAATTGTAAATTCTATGCTATAAAATCTGCACTATTTTGTATATAGTAATTGTTGAACAAAATAGCTAAATCACTGAACTGTCTTCACCGTTACTTAGCTCTTCCCTCATTTTTATTTATTAAACATGAAATATAAAAGGTTAGATAGGATTCATAAACTCTCTTAATAAAAAGATGTCACCAACCTAGAAGTTTTCAACATAAAGATGTCACTGAAAATTAATTAGAGCAGTCACACATGTCACAGTTTACGGAGACAGAACCTCAGTTTTATTATGACCACTCTGCTGCCAACAAGTGAGGGACAATTTACAGAGGAAATGGAGGGATGAAGTAGACAAGCATAACAGTTTGGCAAGAGGACATGCCAAAAGATTTTCAGTAAATTTGCCTAAAACTAAGTAAACAGAAATCTGAAGAATCATTTGACACTACAGTAAGAATAAAGCACTCCACTAGCTAGACTTCCAACCACCATCCAGAGCAAAACACTCTCCTTCATTGGACTATACATACTATAGGTTAATTATTAGGTTAGTGAAGACTGGGTTTTCTCCTACTTCTCACCGAAACTAGTTTGCCAACATATTGAACATATCCTTAAAGAAAAGAATTAGTTGGTTACTTCTTCCAAGGCTTATTAGGTGACCGACAGAAAAGCCAACATCAGACCATGCTTTGACAGTACATTCATATCGTTCTCTTAAGCTACATAGAGCATTACACTTTCTTCTGATAGCTGCATAGTTTCAATAGACTAAGCAAGCACATACTGGAAGCAGAAAAGATGTAACTGGAGTACTTTGAAGCTGGAGTACTTAACAAGAAAGATACCAAGACTCCATATATACTTAAAGATTTTTTTCATCTTTTTTGGCCAGGTTAATTTTCTGCCATTTTAGTAAGCTGAATTCCATTACCATGCAATCAACAGGGCATCAGTCATAGCAAAGTAAGAGGGAGTGAGGAGCAGTGAGTAGCATGCAAGGAAATTGTCCCCCTTTTGTTGAAAACGTGCTCTTATTTCAGTTCAAGAAAACTCATTAAACCATACCCTCTGAGGGCTATTGTAATGGTATAGCACTTTACTGTATTACAGGGATAAAACTGTAGAGAATAATTCTGTTGCTTCTGTTATTCTCATTTGGTCTTTTCTATTTCCAACACTAGTCAGTATTGTAAGTGATGGTGTGTGGTCTGACGTTTGGGAGTTTATTTTTCAATTACAGAGGAATAACCATAGTACTATTTTTTCTCATTCACTTGTCTCTTATACCATATTCTTGACTTCCATCTTACCACCTGCTAATATAAAAACCTACAAGTGAAAATGCAAATCTACCATATTTTGTACATTCAACACTCTCAGGCATGCTGTGTACAGATCTAGTTATATCACTTCTGCTATGCTTAAAGGTGACTAGCAGGCAGAAAAAGCACCCTCTTTGTTCCTTCATGATGTATGAGAGACACCTAGAATGCTCTCCTCTGGTCACATCAGCCTCAAGATATTAGTTCCAGCTTTCCCTAGTCTTCCTGGAAGAGTAATGTGCCAGAAACACTACCACAAGATAATAAATAAATAAAAATAAACAAAAAAAATCATTCATGTAGAGCAAGCAGGGAAATGTTCAAAAAGCATACGGGAATCTAAATGAGTCTGTAAAGGCATTCCATCATCTGTGCGTGCTTTCTCAGAACATATTTCTGCATTCCAAATCTTGAAAAACTTACGACAGGTACCATTTAAAAATATTAAAAGTCACACTTACTACTGAATACCTGCAGGCTCCAAATCACAAGTGCCATTAATGCATGCTGTGGCAGCAGAAGCCATTATGTCTTCCTGTTGTCTGCTCCCCTCCATTGCCATAATCATCACCCTGGCAGAGCAGCAATCAACCAACCCTACCAAAGTCCTGTGCTCTGTGAAACTAAAACTGACAGACTGATGGCAGATGATAATGTATCACTATGCCACATTATGAACAGCAGTGCTGTTGGCACTGATTCACAACCTCTACTGCAATGGTTAAATGAGTGAGGGAGAAGCGTGAATGGTAAACTAGTGATCAGAAACAGGCCTCAGGCAAGTATTAACTGAGACAAATGATCATTTCCCTCTCCTTCAGAAACTGGTGTGCTAGGCTTACTGCTAAGTGTGGGTTATGCTTACATATCTTAGATTTTCTTCACAAAACACAGTGCAGTTAACCTCACCTCATGTCTACAGCTCAGCTGGTTGTAAAACCTCACCCAAACTTAGGGCTCACCACCGCTCCTCTTCCCACCTTCCTCCCCTGCTGCATGGTCACAACCCATCCCTTGGGTCCTCTCTAGTGCCCATCAAACTCAGTGGGTACTAACTCAATTTGCTAAACCAGGGGAAAAAAAATACAGAAGGAACAGACGGCTGGGAGAGGGTCTCTACCATTCAGCAGTAAGAATGTGAAACAGTGGCTCATCTTCTGGTCTCATGAAAGCAGTTGGTACAAGCTACCATGAAAGCAAAGGAGGTCGTTTCAGACACCATCTACCAGCTCGACCCAAACCACAAAATAAATTCATGCTAATTATATCAGCAAACAACAACCAGAATATGCAAAATAATTTATAACTACTAAATCATTATAAAAGCCTACGAAGAGACATAAGCCATGTTCATTTTGTCCTCTTAACTATGCAATACCTTTTACATTTTCTTCTCCTAATCTGCTTTTCCAACATTGTTATTTGGAATAAAGTCAGAGATTTTTAATTCTGTGCAAGTTACTGATATGAGAGTCTAAAGAACATGACATTCCTCTGGAAACTAAAACCCTTCCAAAAATTATATTTAACCTGATTTACATTTTATGTATTTCCACGGATGAAGACATAGGAAATCAGGACAAACATCCTCTTATAATTGTTTGCATTCTATGTGAACAATTCCATTCCAGAACTACTTTTTTGAAGAAAATATATCAAGTAGCTTTGGTATTTCTCAATACATACAATTCCTTTATGATCAGTAAATTAAAATGAAAAAAAAAAAAAGTTACACATCAGATATGTGTTCTTTAATCTCTAAATCACTTACTTTTAGATAGAAATACAATGTCTTGCACATTTACAGTCCACAGCAATGGTGCAAAATAACAGGAATTGTTCCCCCAAAACCTCAGTAATTGTTACATCAACATAACTGGGCAAAGTGAAAAAAGCTGCCCTTAGAAAGTGCAAGTGAAAATCAGTTGTAATTTCTCACTTTCCCTCCTCAAGGAAAAATTGCTGATTTGCACTTTAAAAACCTAGTTCAGCTGAACTAGCCTTCCCCTATTTGGTATCACGTCAGAACTACTGCTCTGTCATCTTAATTTCTTTGTTCCCATCGCTGGCCAATAGCAGTACTCAGCACTGCATCCCAGTATAGCCTATACAATAATAAGAGTGGTAAAGAATAATAAGGTAGCTAAAGAATAATGCAGCCAGGTCAGCCTTTGCTCAGAAGAGGAACTTTGCAGAGTCATCCATCCAGCAGGAAAGAGACCCATTTCCTCTGCACTGTGAGTGTTACATGGAAACCACTGGCCAATATTTTCCGCCGTAGGTCTGCGACAGATACACTTGACCCCTAGCCGTACTTTGGTTCAGGCTGGCTGAGGAGCAACAGGCCTCACACCCCGTGGTGAAGCGGCGAGCTGGAAAGCTCCTGGCTCACATACAAGGGAGTGAAGGTGCCTCGGAAAAATATTTCAAAAGGTGGTTTCGAAACCAAAAATGCAAGATAACTGAAGTACAGAACAAGACACTACAGCTAAAATGAAGATATCCATCTTGTCTGTACTACTGACTAGCAGACAACTACTTCACTCTACAAATACTACCAGCGGGACGGGCCCAACTGGAGCTCTTCCTGAACTGCAGCTGGAGTGCACGCCAGGCGACCTCCCCTTGAGCAGGGACACCCCTCAGGGTCTGAGATCCCTTACCTGTGACCAAGAGATCCTTCCTTGCCGGAGGCGGAGAGATCCCTTACCCGCGACAGGTCCTCAGTAAGTGACTGATAGCATGCTGAATTAATACCAATGAAACATTGCTAATCCATGTAGCTGCTCAATATTTTTAGAAACACTGTATAGGTAATTCCATTAGACATAAACCGTTGTCCAAGTCTAAGATTGGACCTAGCGGCACCTAGGCTCCATAAGGAGTTTAGAAAGCAAGGGGTCCACTCTGAACCTTGTGACTCAGCAGGAGGGTCTTCCTCACTCTTTGCATCTCCAGTCTGTGTGTCAACCATTGTAACTCAATTCTAACTCAATTTTCCTTTGTATGTTTCTTCCATGCAGTAATTAATGAGGTGAACCTTGCCATCAAACTTATGAACCTTGTTAAACCATTGTTAAACTTTGTTAAATTCCATTGAATTTATTGAACTCTGTCAAATTACTATTTTGCCTCAATAAAACATATCGCTGCTTCTCTCTTTGAGTGAGGTGCATTCCATTCATCCACAACAAGGTCCCACTGGTTAGTCATCGTACATAGCAGTCCTGACTTCACAGCTTGTCCAGTACAGAGAAGCTCACTTGATGCCCCATTATCAACTTTCAACTACTCTGAACTCCTGGAAAGTAAGCTTTGGTGTAATTACATGCAAAAACTTTCTCCCAGGCTGAAAACACAGCCTCTCCCACGCTAACAACTACTTCACAAATACAAACCTTAGATGGATGGTTAAAGATAACAGATAGTACAAACAATTCATACCACTCAGCACCAGCAGTCTTGCCATATTAGTTTCCACTGTACTCAGTACTACATCAATTTCCATTTTAAAATTACGAAAAATCATATTTTTCAGGAGCCTCCTACATTATATACATTTCTGTCAAATCCCTTGTTATATCTTACTGAATTATTGAAAAGAGTCATATTGGCTGATCAGCTAGCAAGTAGGTATCTTTAATAAAATTTGACATCATTCTTAACACAAAAGCAATTAGTCTGCTCTACAAAAAGGCACAAACTCACTAGTAACTTTTTAAAAGTTTAACATAATTTCTGTTGTCATTCCTACAGTTACACTCACACTACTTATGAAAGCAAGTCAGAAATTGCTGATCTAATCCACTCTCCCACACAAATAAAAAGAGCTCCTTTGCCATAACTAAAATTATGAACTCCTGACCTATGAACAACTATGAACCAACAGCTTCAAAACAGAAGTTTAAATTCTTCACTTTTGCAATAAACTAGAACACAGGTATTAAAGAAATAATGCTAATAATGAAAATATGATAGCAAAACTAATTTCTTTTAAACATGCTGACAATGCCACTGTTTATCAACGGTATAAAGCAGAATCACCCGCCTGTAGAAGATCAAGCCACAGAACAATGAATTAATGAGACAAATAAAATGTCTTGTAGAGTCTGCTTCTAGTTCAGCTTCAGATTTTTATAGATTCACTCAGGTCAGGTTTGCATTCTCCTTTCTTTGGTAAAACCAGCATTAAATACATTATAGCAAACCAGTAGGCTTTTTTCCATGTGATGGGAAATAACATCAAGTTGTGAGATTTCTATTACACTTGAAGTGTAACGGTTCTAGCACCAGCTAGAATCCCAAATCTTATTTTTAGTGCCTGAACATTTAGGCTACATTATAAATATTCTCATGAACATCCATAGTCATAATAATTAAATGCTACAGGGAAATTTGGGAGAAGGTAAGATTGAGTTGTTATAGCTTAACCATTTCCTCAATTAGCAGTTATAGGCAATATGTTTTCCTTTGGTTACCAGAAGTTTTTAGCTTTAAAAATGAGAAGCAAGCAAATTTACTCTACTGCACTAAGTTTTCTTCAGTAATGACTTAAAATTTATTTTAATGGCTTTCCTCCAAATGCAGTTCAAAAAAAAAATCTTCCTTCTAGCTTTTTTCCTTGTCCCTAATTATGATAAAAATCAATGCTGTGTTAAGTACTTCTTTATTTAACCACTTGTTTGTAGATTTCTTTTAGTTTAGTCACAAATGTTATCAACTCTTTGCAAACAGTCTTAATAGATGCTGCTCCTTAGCTGTTAGCTGGCACCTCCAACAGACAAGATAAGATTTGAGGGCTTCAGAATGTACACCATTATTCTCCCTCTTCCCCAACAAAATAACTCCTCTCAGTCATTGTATCTGAGACACTCAAATTATAATCAGACATGGTTAAGCAAAAAAAACGGGGGGGGGGGGGGCATCCCAAAGGAAGTATTATAATGTCCCAACTGAAAACTGGAACTACAGAGGGATGTGGGGTTTTTTAACAGCCATTCTAAAAACCTACTGTTTCTCAAAAGAAAACATTATAAAGAAGTATTCTCCTTCACTTCAGCGAGCACAAACTGTTAAGTCCTGTTTTCTAACAGAGATTTGACATTTGAAGGTCACTCCTGCTCTGCAGTGCTCTTTGGTACCCTACTACCTGCCTTCACCACACTCCTCAGTACTCACACCAGTCCTGCACTGCAGCATTTGACAAGGCACCCTCTCTGCATTTCACTTCATTCTGAGCAATGACAAGCAGACAGTATGATAAAAGGACCGTAAAAATAACACAAAACAAAATAAACAAGAAAAACCCAAACACACAACCTAAATACACTTGGAGGAAAAACTCCTTAATAACAGAATAAAACATGAGCAATAATTTTAAGTGCTTCCTTAGACAACTCTAGTAAATGCCATGCTTACTGTTAGAACTGCAATAGCCAGCTTGCCTACTATGCAGTCCCTGAAACAATGACAGAGCAGGAAACAATGCAGGAGAAAATTTTCAGGAAGAAATTCAGTGGCAGGGATTTCAAGAAAGAGAACTTCTTTCCCCTGAAGGGAAAGACATAAGGTGGTTATTTTTTCCTTCAGCAGTATAAACATGCCACAACTTAACCGAACCTCTGAATCCAGTGTTGGCAAATGCATGCAGAAAGGGGGCAGAATAAACCAACCCATAAATGTAAAATACTCTTTATAACAAAAGACACCCATCACAATTCATCCAAGCACCTAATAGATGACAATGCTATTAGGAAAAAAAAAATATGAAAAATGTAAGCACAGAACAAGTGGAGATAATAAATAAATAAATTGTGAGAGCAGAGATCCAGTAGTTTTCACATTTCAATAACTGTTACAGTTTCATAATTCTGATATTTTCCTTTAAAATAGCATGCAATTCAGTGTTCCAAGAATTAAATCCAGTTGAGGGAATTATTTAATTAAAGTTAAAACTCAACATGAGTATAGTAGGTATTTTCAGCCTCTCAGACATCTGTTCCTGATGTCCTGACACCATCTCAAATAAGCAATCTGTGAGAAACTGCACTATATCTTTTCCTATACCAGCTGCTTTCTCTATTACTACTGACAGTTCCATTAAGCTTTCCAGCTCCCTCAGTTGAGACACCTATTCCACATCTCTTGTGTTCAACCTGTTCAAAAGTCACTTCTGAAAAATCCATTTTTAATCTCAAGGGGAACAAAACCCAAAAAGGCTTCACGTCATTAGCCTCTTCTCTGGAACCTGAGGTCACAGCTCATCCATCTCTAATTTTTAGCACATGTAACATTTTCATATCTGACCTCCTTACTTTCAAATTTTTTCTTCTCTTCAGTCCATCTCCTACAGCACTACTCCCCCTACACTTGCTGTCACAGTATCAAAAGCAAGATCACATAAACGGGAAAGGACAGAGATCCTTAGAACGTGGGAAAGAGGACAGGTGGATTCATACCATTCACCTGACCCTACAGAAAATCTTCATATTCAGCTGCCAACCTGTTTGTTCAGCACAAGGAGAAGCAAGACTTTACCTGGCATCGGTTCAGCCCTCTTCCTCAAGGCTTTAATTCTTCCATTTAAAAACTAGCACAGAGAACAAGTAAGAACCTACGTTATGAGGCTAACAGTCGTAAGCTGCCACAGCCTGCTTACAAGGTCCAGCTATTTCCCGCGGCTCACCCCTCAACTCGGGCACTGCCACCAGAACCCCTGTGCCCAAGAAGCACCCACACCTGACCCCTCTGCAGAAGGTAATGCAGACGGAGACGCTTCCAGTGTTCTTCCCACACCGAGAGGAGCACAGTGCGCTACGGGGAGCTCTGCGCTCTGCCGAGGTTTGAACTATCTGCCAGCCTTTAGACCACAGCACAGCAAAAACACAGTATGTCTTACAGGATTTCTTTTGGCCAACATTTAAACCGCTGCACCGAACGAAGCAAGCAATGCCATACCTGCGACTTATCCTTTGCCGCTGGGCCCAGGGGCTGTGAACTAATTCAGTATAGCTCAAAGACTAACAGCAGTCTGAGCTCACGGGCGCAGACGAACTCCAGGCCACGAAGCGCTGAGCACACCAAAGCAGGGCTGTGGGCAGCTGCCAACGCCAGCCATCAGCAACCACCGCAACACAGCACTCTGGAGTGTCCCAAAACACCAGTATCGCCCGCCCACGCCTGGTGAGCAGCGCAGGGCACACAAGGACATAAAGGCTGGAAAAGCACTGGATTACCGGAAAGCTGCAGAATGAAACTTGCAATTTGAACCTGTGACCCCCTGGGAAGGACAGCGGGGATGAGCAAGGCTGTCATCACCAACAGGTTACCAATTGCTTACTGTCTGCAACTGATCCTCATGTTTGTACTCACATCTGAAAGCTGTGCTTCAAGATACTGGCTGTTCTTATAGCTCCTTATGACTATCAAGTCTAAATTAGTATCTTAATTAAAAAAGAAGGATAAGAGTACCAGTGAAGTCATTATTTTCCCAGCATAATTACATTTTCACTAGGGTTTTTACTATTAAAATATAACAACTAGGGGGGAAAACTAGCAGTCCTGTTAGCAAGTTATTTAATGAGAGAAGAAAACCAAGGAATTAGAAGCTTCTGGTATTCCAGTCTCTGGATATGTTTTTCTCATCCAGGAGCAAAGAGACCCAGGTAGACAGAACGACCCCCACATCAGGTGCCCCAGCTTCCAGTTCTGGGGCAAATTACCAAACTTCCCCTAACCAGTGCAATTTGCTGCTTGGGAGGAGAAGAGGATATTCTGAAATAAGCCTCAAAAGCATGTTTAGATTAAAGTGCCCTCCCAGAGAGAGAGAAGAAGAAAAATAAAAGAAAAATATGAACCACATATTTTATCAGCAACCTCCAGGTCCCTTGCATTTCGCTATCTCCCTGATGATGAATTTACTTGGCACACTTAACGGCATTCCTTACTGGGTGTGGAACCATTGCAGGCATACTGTATGAAGCCTGGTAAGCATTAAATAAAATGCTTACAAAGACTTAACTGGACAGGACTTGCATCAATTATAGCTGCAGTTTTTACAAACAGAATATGGAATTACAGAAATACCTTAGGATGTTCAAAAAATCTTGAACAAACCAAAGAGAATAGAGGCACTGACAACAGAGGGGTGGAGATGGAAGGGAAGTATAGCATGATTGCACGGTCAATTTAAAATAAATCTATGGAATTTTTACAGAGAGATCTTCTACAATAGGAAGTAACTGTATTAGTAAAGTTACCATACTACGTAAGAGGGTTTTTCTTCCCAGCACACATTATGTTAAGGACTGGCAAATACAAGTAGTTCATATTATCATTGCATGTTTAAAAAATGGCAGAAAAAGTTTCAAGTATATCCAAAACTACTCCTAGTTTATTTTTAGATCAATTAGATTTCAGGTTGACATCTTCTCAATATTCAGAAGCTATTTTGTTCAAGCCAACTTTTTAAGAACAAGAACATATCAAGAGAAAGGTACTGACTGTACTGTATTACAATAATGCAATCCAATAAGGTTCAAAGCATAACCACATCCCATCAATGGATATTATAGCATAAATTTTCAATTAGCTGCCTTGAGTCAGCAAAGTTTTATGGAGGTTATATCACAGTTCACTGACTTCTCTGCCAGACCTTCATATCTCATCCTTGTTTTGCAATGTCCTGCCCTCTGCAACAATCATTGCCAGGAGCCAGCAACTCTTCAGTGTTACTTTCTAGTCTGCAGCTAAAAAATCAAAGAATATGGGACCTCAAGATATAACAACCTTCCTATAAACTGAAAGATTAATGTTTAGATTTGAAACCCACCTTGTAATCAATGAAAGCCACTTGTGGACCTCAGTTTTACACCAAGAAAAGAAAAACCTGGCAATGATTTAACAAGGAAAGACTTGCTTAGTTAGAGATCAAGCACCTCTTCCTCTAACCTCAGTAGTGCAAGCATCATATTTGAGGCCTGTTCAAATTTTGTGAAGTACCTATAGTATTCTTAGATGAAAAATAAAACTTTTTTTACTTTTTTAAGAAAACACTATCACCATAAAATATAGTGTTAAAAGTTTAAAAAGGAGAACAGTTGTGCTGCAACTTAGTTTTAGTAAGTATTTTATTTTTGCTGCCTATTGTATTGCAATACTGGCAAGGATGCAAGCTCACTGACAGCTTTTTTTCTTTATTATAGTGTGTTTGAAGTATTAATAACATTTCTAAGAAAACAGACAAGTAGAACAGTTTGAAAACACCTTTTCTTCTGAAGTGTGCTTATCTTCATCAATCTAGGTCATCAGAGTTATAATGCCAATACAAAGCTTCTGTATTCAAGAATCTGGCTTCCCGATTTTTTCTGGTAACTGCCTCATGTTCATCTAGCTATTTTTGGCTTTTGGATATATGTACATGACTCATACAATTTATGTGGAAGAAACACATAATAACAAGAACTCATTACCACCTGCAAAAGCAACACAAAAATTTTAAAGGTAATTTCCAGGTAGAAAAAGACATATAAATGATGCCAGGAGACAGCAGTCCTCAAACCCATTCTTCATTCCTCTCTCATTCCACACTGTACTACTTATATATAATTCACTGAGGGTATATTCTCTATAGCTGTTCTAGACACAAAGTATTATGATATATTCTAAGTGAATACATGGACTACCAGATACCTTCTAGTAGACAAATGCTTTCTGAACACATCTGTTTGGACAGTAATTTTTGTGCAAGCTGATAGAATAAAACATCTGTTTTTAAATTTGTTCTGTTTTTACTGTAGTTTTTATAGCAGCTGTTATTTTTCACTTTCAAAATGCAGATAATTTATCATCTAGGTTCTCAAAATTGAACCACATGAATGTTGGCATTTCTCCCAACTGCAAGTTTCATTTAAAATATTATTTCAGTGACAGAACCTGTTCAACAAGCAATATTCAATCCACTCATACACAAGGGGCTAAGAACTCAGCTATGTTACACTAACGCCATTTTTTGTGAGCTGCATATATTTTTAATATATATTTACACAGAAGAAAAAATGCAAAAGGCAAGTTAAGGTCTTGCTTTGGGAATTTTTGAAATTCTCAATTTTATGTCTTCCTTTCTGCTTGTTCTTCCTAGCTTTTGATCTTTTTTTTTTTTCTTTAATCCATAGTCTAAAAGGTCCTGGTTGGAAAGAATGAACATATCCAAGACCATGCAGTATTTTCTTTATGCATCATATGGAAGAAAACATGATATACAAAGTAAGGATCTTGCTTGCAAGATCAGCATGCTGGCTCATTTCCATCTCTTCTCCACCCCAGCTGGTTCAAACAAAGCTCTGCAGAAACCAGACCTTTCTTACATGCTGCATCATCTTAGGATAGTTGGAACTTATCAGCTTTCTGTGCCAATACTTTGCACTCCAATAGGGTTTGCCTTGCCTTTACTCTTAGGTCTATCAATTCATTGACAGAAATGAGAAGTTTAAGTTTCTGTGGTTGGTCTTTATCCTGACAGTTGATACGCATCCATCTTCACAACAGAGTATCTTGTCAACACCATTTCTTAGAAACATATGTATAGAGTCCACAGAGTCCATGAGAGGGTGGTTTCATCAATATGTTGTGAGATATGAAGTGTATTAGCCATGATCCTTCTTAAGAAAGTGTATTTTGATTTGCAAGCAACAATTACTTCCAGATACCTTTATGCATTAGATTACTGCTTCATATATATATTTCTAAAAACGCTGTTCTACAAAAATCCAGATCCTCACTGTTTTAATCAAAAATAAAGAAACAATACATATAATCTTTAACAGAAAAACAGTTTTATCATCACATATGCTTGAATTCCCACATAAACAATATTGTGTTTAAAAGGGCAAAGGTAAGTCTGGCACATTAATATATATCCACGTGGACACTGTCAGTAGCTTCCTCTGGCTGCTATTTACATCAGTCACCTACTAGCCTGAAATGAGCTCTGCTACAGAAGGTGGCAGAGGGAAGAAAGCAAAACCAGAAAAATTCTCAGTGCATTACACATTCTCCAATTTAGAAAATACTTATTTCCTCTCTAGTTCTTGTGTGCCATTCTTAATGGCAGAATTAAAATACATAAGAGCAAATTATCCCACTTGGGTTTCCAAGACTTCATTCTGAATTCATGTTATATGATTTCCAGACAGTCTTTTTTATTTTTTTAAGAAGTGGTAAAGGTCTATCCTTGTGCTGTCTTCAGTATCTACTACCTTCCCTCCTCTGTTTCTTCCCTTTCCTTCCATCAGTTGTCCTCCAGAGGCTTTAACTCCTTTTCTAAACCTCTCACACCATTCTACATCTCTTCATTCCTCCCTTGTTCTATTACCAAACTACTCTTTCCTTGCACGTGCATTAATAAAAATAAGATAAAGCTTGACACGTGAACCCAACAGTCACAAAAATCAAAGCCTATTAACCGGGGAAAAAAAGACAGGAAAAAAAGATGGGAAAGACAAAACCCACACTACACCTTACAGTGTAGAAGGCAAACCTTCCAGCTCAAAAAAAAAAAAAAAAAAAAAAAAAAAAATCTCTTTATTCTGTTTTCAAGAGCAGGAGCTTCTATAAAAAGCTTACTGTGGTAAGGCACCCACCCCACCCTCCCCTCACCCCCCCAAAACACCCACTCACCTTCAGGAGAGGTTTTTGTGCCATTACAAAATGCCCAAATGCTTGCAGCAATGAATAACATGTTTTGCTTCTCCATTGTGCCTACACTTCAGTATCTTTTTCATGATCAAGTTCATTATCTTCTTCTTACCACCACGATAAAAACAGTATGGAGAAACCTGATACAACTCTTCTTCAGTTCTCTGCCACCTCCAAATAATGGCAACAGACAAGAAGTTGGCCATTTCCCCTCTTCCCTCATTTTTTTTTAATTTTATAAATTTAAGGAGAATAACAGCAGAATGTCTGGTCTTGCCTGCACTAGCTTAAGCCATTCTCCTTTTACCAGGAAGGTTTTCTCCATATTCCAAAGCTAGAAAAACACACACAGCCCTCTCCTAGTAAGGTTAAACATACTAGTCTGACTCCAGTGCATAGATTTTCCCACAGCATGTATGTGTCCCTTACATGAAAGCATCATCCTATCTCGATTGAAGATGTAGCAACCAATATAGCTGCAAGTGGCAGCACGGTTCACAATTCTGTATTAAATGCAGAAGCTTTATCAACACAGATGCCCAACTTACATTTACGCAGTTCCTCTAACTTTCAAATATACTGTTGAATGACCAAGACAAGTTGTCCCATCACAATTCTTAACTGTGCTCCAAGTCCACTCTCAACCAAACCAAATAATCATCGACTTATTTTATAAAAAATCTTGGAACCTGATGAAAGGCAGACTATGTAAGGTATGACTCTTAATACTGCAACAGGTAATCTCTAAAAGGCTGTGTAACTGAAGAAAAGACACTTCCTAGGTCACTGAGAAGTAGGTACTTGATATTATGAACTTGTAGTAGTAACTTATTCAAAACCACAGAAAAATATTCAGTTAGGGATTTCAACTTACAACCATCCGACTGATAGCCTAAGGTCTTTTCAGTCAAATACCTTAAGGCACCTGCAAATGCTGTACAACACTCTTGAGTGGGTGCACTGGGCTGAGATACACAAGAGCAACTGTGTTTAGCCTGTAGAAGGGTCCTGAAACAAACAGCAAGTATACAGCAATTAATATTACATATCAGTGTAGCCACATCTTTTATTTTGAAGAATAATACTCCAAATTTTAAACTGTAATTTTATGGGAAAGATACTACTAACAAAATTGTACAATTAAAAAAATGAACAAGACACATTAAATGCTTTGAAAAACAGTTAAGAGATGGAGCCAGCCTCAAAATATAACTAAACGAGGATCTTTGAGTGAATGTATTTCTAATAGGGTTCCTTGGCAATCGGTTCTTGGCTTTGGAGTGTTTAGCAATGACCTAGATAGGAAAAAAAATTTACATAGAGATTGACGATGACATGAAAGTAAGCTATCATCACCAAACAACACACATTCCAATACTGTCAAAATAAAATCATACATCTCGTGACAAAAAGTCATAATTACAAGATAGAGGATTTACCTGGAAAAGCACTGACTCATAAAAATTCAGAGGAAGGAAAAATCTACTGATTATTTTGTCCAAGTAATTCTTCCAGCTAATAATCAGTTTCCTCAACTATATTTTAAAATTATTGTCTTCTGTAAACAAATAATTAACTATTATTTTTACCCCCTCAAAAACAGGGCATGTACACACCGTGAGAAAGCCCAAGAAGTATTGCTGGGGATATGCAAAACCATGCTAACCATGGAGAGAGCATACGGCAAGGAGACAGCTCCCACAGCACTCCTCTTCATCACCTTCCCATCCAAAAAAGGACAGTTAAGTGCTGCTCTTCATTTCGACACTTCTGGCACTCATTTTGGTAGTACTATGCCATATGTTACTGGATCGAGTATACGGGGTATCAGGAGAAAACGGTGTAAAAGCCACCAGGGTGTTGTGCCACTGACAGCTTAAGCAAAGCCAAGTAGGAAATGAGAAGAGCCTGGGTATGAAGATATCCCTCTGCAGAACCCAGGCAGCACCAGGGAACATGAGCTCTCAGTGTTGTGTGTAAGCAGACTAACAGATGAACAACCTAGCTTTCAAAAAATAATGATGAAGCCCTGAAAAGCTAATGGTCTCTGAACTTTTTAAGCAGGCAATATTGAGTTGGAGGAAAACAGGATGCATTACCCCTGTATTTGATCCCCAGTGCAACCACAACTGAAACTGTACACAGTTCCAGTGTCCACATGTGAAGAAAAACATTTAAATACCAAATAATAATCAGAACTATCAGAAATTATTAAAATTACTGGGAGATCTGACTTGCAGCAAGAAAACTCCATTGCTCTAGATACTCCAAATACAGACAAAAGATAACCTAGCCTGCTCAAAAAGACTGCACACAGAAAGTAAATTTGATAAGAGTTCTCTTCAGTCTCATGCACAACCAGCATAACAAGATTCAGTGAAAACTCAAAGGCTGACATGTATTCAGAACAGAATTTTTTAAGTAGCAATTAAAGGTGGGCAAATTGTTCCCATAGCTATGGTAATGAATCCTCTATCACTGGAAGATAAAGTCTCAGATAGATATCCAAGGAGAAACACAAGTCTATGTGTAACAGAAACCATGACAAATTCTATGGCTTGTGCTACACAACTGGGTAGTTAAGGACCTATGTTCTTCAACTTTAAATTACCTACTAATTAAATGCCGTCTTCGAAAGAGAATGCAGTAGCATTTAGACAGCATTTGAAACATTTTTATATGCAACAGTTAAATACTAAGCAAACTTTGCCTCCCTCGATTAGGTTCCAAAAAGTAATCAAACATCTCAGTAAGATTATCCACAAAAGCCTACAAGATCTAAAGCACAATACCAAGATACTTGAAAATAAAGCTGTGGAAGTGTATTAGAACCAAAGAAACAAACTCAGCATTTTCAGTTGAACCAAATTCAATACTTTTTTATTTCATTATAATACATATTTAACAAAAACAATTTTACATGAAAACCCAATAGTTACGGCAATTTTAGCATCCTTTTCACTTAGAAGGTTCAGCCTTTTAAATACATCATAAAGAACAAAGTAAGAGTATTAGGAGAAGCTAAAGCCTAAATACAGTCTTCTCATTAAACAATGGTTTTAAATATAAAATGACTGGGGAAATCTTTTGAATGCTTTTCTTATACACTCATAAAAAGACTCCAGGCACATTACTTAGTTTAACAACTTACTGTCACTTCTCCTACGTGAACAAAATCCATATTCATGAACTGAGGTTTTTTTTTTAAATGAGCCAGCAAGTACATGTGTGCTCCCTCGAACCACATGTATCATTGTGATGCCAAGCACAGAAATCACCATTCAAAAAGCTAGCAGCAAAACGAACTGGTAATAACAAAACCCAGATAAGGGTAAGTGCTTCAGTGTTAGTGCCAACTGCCACTTCTTTTCTCTGTCTGAAAGCTAAGTGTGACATCTGGGTGAAAGGAAGACCATGCTCTATTTTGCCTGTCACTTCATTCCCTCTGGTACAAGACTGCTGCTCAGCTCTGAAGTGCACTTGCAAATCCCAGATATACACCCTGAGTGAAAATGCCCGAGTCTCACTTGTTTTAAACAGATTTTTCCTACATTACCATCAAGCATCTTATGCATTAGATTGTTATGCATCATATGAATTTATCCTCTGCATAGGCATAAGCAGCCCTGACACCATGGGACGGACACAAGCAGCTGAGGAACAAAGAACTTGGGTTACCTGCCTGGGGACAAGAGAAATGCCCATGGCAGTTCGCCAACCAGAATGCGCATCTCCACAGTGCAAACCAATTCCTTAACCACTAGATCATCTTTTTCAATTTCAGCCTGAGATTCAAAGTTGTCTTCTTCCAAATGTTTCCTGTAAGCATCACTGAAGGGCAGAGAATGATGGATTTCTCAGCCTCCCCCTTAACCTGATAAAATTCTTTCTCTGACTTCACTGTTCAAACAGCCTTCTCCATTATCCCAGCAGAGCTGGTTTAGAGGCAACAGCAAAAGCTATTCAAACTAAATCAACCAGTTCATGATTAAACCAGTTAGGTTTAATCAGCCACTAACGAAACAAAAAGTGCATCTTCAGTGAAAGTTTTAATTTTTCTACAAAGAAATTAGGGATACACATTTAAAGATTTTACTTCTTTTTTTCCTTCACTTTTTTGTTTACTTTTTTTTTAAGTGAGCATTAACGATACTTATGGAGAAAAAGTTTCAACACAAAAAGTGAAGGAAGGAGAGGAGAAAAAAAGAAAGCTTATATTTGCATGTAATTATTTTTGCTACATAGATTTCAGGATTAAGAAAAAAAGATTAGTGCCTTAATCCAAAACAGAACTTATTAATAACTGATTTTTTGACATTTTAAATTCCAAGTTTATTCTAAATTGATGACAGACGTCTTAATTTCAGTAATGTAATATATGCGACTCCTGAGTGTTCAGCACAGAAAATATCCTGTTCATTTGTTCAACAGAACTAAAACATCTTGGTTTTAAGTAGTTTTCTCCCTTTCCACATTGCCTCCTACTACAAACAGAATCTACATGTGAAGGGGCAACATAGTTTCTAGTAAAATTTATTTTGCATGTAAAATCTTTAGTAGAATGTTAGCCCAATATTATCAAAATGCCTTGAAAATTTAAAGTTTCCACAACTCCTAACAAATCATAATCAAGGTTCCAAAATTTAAGGAGCAGATTTCCAACAACAGAAGAAGAGAGAAGGTTGCCTCTCCGGCTCCTTAAAATGGAGTCTCCCCCTTCCCAAATGCTGCAAATAAGTCCTGGGAGGTATTAAAACCCTACACAAAGCCCTGTATAGATATGCCAGAAACACACTAAGACAAAAATACAGGCAGTGGCAGAGTTGGCGTTTATCTGATTCTAGTAAGAACACAACAAATTCCCATTGCAGCAAATGTCACAAACATTAAATAAGCACACGGTTATTTTTTCCTTCTCAGCTACCATCTACTGTTAAAATTCTGACAGTATGGTTTATTCTGTATTAAAAAAGCAGTTTATTTCTCTAGGACAGACTTCCCTCCCAGCAGCTGTATTGGTATACTTACACAACTCTAGTCATATAGTTTGTTCAGTAACCATCTATTCATTTTTTACACTGGAAGAAGACCACAATTCATTGCTAGAACAACTTGACTGGTACCACTGAAGAAGTAGCAACTACTAGAGGTGTTAACTACCCCAAAGCTCCCCAAGCAGATGTGTCGATTCCAAAGTTCTGCAAAAGATGGACTAGCTAATTCAGAGGGAGGGAGAGAGGGATTATTACTGTGTTTGAAGTATCTTCATCAATTCCCCTTCCAAGAGGTCACAATCTCTTTCTCCAGAATATATATAAAATTTAAAAAAAAAAAAAAAAGTTACATGCAGATTTTTGTAGGTGCTATAGCACAAAACAGCAGTGACATATTTTGTCAACATATTTAGAAAACAACCCTCCTGTAACAGCTACAGTCAGAGCACCATTAACCTCTGGCAGTATCCTACCTGCTGTTTGGGACACTGGAAACAAGAAGGGTCTTTCTGTGGGGGCAGCAGTCAGATTGCAACTGTTCTCTCCAACTACACAAGCAAAGAGACCACACCACAGCATTGTGAAGCCCAGTAAAGAGACTGAGTGCAAAAAAATCCCCAAAGTGCCCTGAAGGACGCTTTCTGTTGGCATACAAGGAATGCAGCTAATCCCCAAAAGAAGTCTAGCGGTGCCCAAGCACCAGAAGTACACCGGGCATGATTCGTGCAGACTGGTAACACAATGTATTTCGCAACTGAGAGAGCAAACAGGAATAGGCCAAAGCAATGCTTTAGAAAACACCTGGACTACAAAACAATTTACACAGAGAAGTTCAGCTCAGAAAAGCACCAACAACATCCATCAGCTGGGGCTCCATTTGTTGTTGTTACAAATCCAAATTTAAGCCCCTGCCCAAATGCAGCTGATCCAGGGGTTTACACACACTTGCAGGACAAAACCCTACAAGTACAAGTACTAAAAACACTTCAAAGGAAAAAGTGAGGAGGGGGAGGCAGACCACATGTGAATTTCACGCTACCTTGGGCAAATGGAGTTTTAAGACTTTTTACAACATTTTACCAATCTATTAAAAAACAGGATAATAATGCCACAGGCAATAAGTATTTCATTAATATCAATTTAATTCACGCAAAATACGTTTTGCATGACATGAGATGATTCTACAGATATATTTGTCCATCAAACTCACACAACTCCCATTTAAAATACAAGCTACTACCCTCCCATACACACAGAACAAGTAAATCCCAACAGAAATGCTTTGTAACAGTACTTCAATTCTGAGAACATAACTATTTGTAATTTCATAGTAAAGACAGTCAGATGCCCCAATGTTTCAGACCAGACACAAGAGTTCTTATGTCAAAGTGTCTGCGTTTTAGATTAAGTTCTGCTCTCTGCATTCATACCCGTGTAAATCCACGGAAAGTTAACAGACTTCAGTGGAGATACTCTAGATGCCCAGGCCCCTTGATACCTTTATCACACAACAAACTGCCTCAAAACAACCAAACAAAAAACCAGCAATTCTTTCTGCTTGTTATAAAGGTGAAGAAGAATCTCACTCACTTCCAGATCAGGTTGTGCTTGACCTGCTAGAGCACAACAAACAGATTTCTTCAGTAATAAACAACAAACAGTCAAAATTCTTAAAATAAGAACTAACGCAGCTCTCCAGATTGACTGAATTTGAGGCCTTCAATTACTTCAGTTAATGCTTATAAATGCAGTGTTATGCTTCAGTATTCATACTCAGTTGCCTTATCCAAAATAAGACTATCTTACATATACCTGTTAAAGGACAACTGACAAAAAAGGGAAACTAGTTTATTATAATTTAAATTACAATAATTTCTTTAGACTTGTAGAGGCTACTCTGCACAGTAAGTGTTGGATAACCTAGGCAACCCTTTCAACTTCAACACCACATGGCATAGCTAACATTAAATACATTTAAATTATTTAAGCTAATGGATAAGGAGCTTTAAAGGAGAATATTCCAAATCCACGACCACTGAACTCTGTCAGTTTTTGCTTTATTTTTCCATTTTATTTATATTCACACCATCTGGCTGTATTGATCATGCAGTTAAACAATCTTGTGTTTTTTCAGATGAAGTAAATTCAAAACTAATTTGTATGATAGTTCAGTAACACATACCCTCTTGATTGATTTGCAGGTGCCAGCTACGAAGTCACTCACCAACTCCTATAGACTGATCTCTAATTCACAGAAAACACACTCCATAACAAATATTCAGAAGGCTAGACAGACACCCACGCTTGAACCCATGGATCACTACTCATTTATTGGACATTATGTAATAAGACCAACTCCTGTAAGCCTCAAGTTTCAACTCTTCTGTTTAGAACTTGTACCAGATTCCCTATCCCAAAAAACAGATACATACATCAACAGAACAGAAATGAGCAAACAGACTAAAAAAGTTACTTGGCCTAAAAGCTCTGTGTCATCACAAACAGCTTGCTCAACGACCAAATTTATAGAAAATAAAACTGGTAATTGACAAAGCATGATAAAGCAGCATTAAAAAAAGACTGGTAAAAATAAACGGACATTAATTTCCAAGTGTTATAGTAGAATTGTTTAAGCTACATTATCTTTTTTCCATGATGTTTTCAGATAAAAGTTTCTTGGACATACAAGATTATACATGCTATTTCAAGCCGTCAGCCTTATCAAAGATTTAATCTGTTCCAAATACAACAAACAGGCAGTTCTAGACCCAAAGATTTATAAGCAATGACTTGTATTTTGTAATTTCATCAGATTACATGAAAATGACCCTTAACATCACTCACGGTAAAAAAAGTTACCATTTCTACAAAAACAGGTGGAGGTGTCAGGGAAAAAAAAACCCAGGGTAGGGTGGGCTTTTAATTTTCAGTCATGCATTTTAGTCCTACATTTTAGGTATCAAAATGTGTTTATTTGGTTTTTAAACAAAACTACAGGAGGACTGCATAAATCAACATCTACAAGTCTAATGTGAATCCAGCACAGAACTGCAGTAACCAAGTGACAGTACAAGGCCTTCCCTACGTCTGCGTTGAAGCAGTCTAGTTTTATGGAGATGAGGGTGTATCCAGATCGTACCAGACATACTCATTATCACTCATAGCTCGTGCACCTATGCATGCCCTCCAGTGTGTGGAATTAGACCAGCTCCTGAAACTTTTCAGGAAGTACTGCCACAGTACTCCTACCACTGATTTAGCTCCACGCCAGTCAGCATCATAGCATCATTGGCATTTGTGCTATTTAACTCTGTCACTTATAAATGCTTTAAAATTACTGTCAGAAAATCAAGGTCCCAGCCATTCCCATGTTCTTACTGCTTGGGATCACTTCATATAAGCAACAGCTGGTTTTGGTAGGTTTGGGGTTTTTTTTGTTTTTAAAGGTTTGTGCAGAGGTTTCTAACTAGTCCTGTAAATGTCCTCCTCTACAAAACCATCGCTGTGATACCTTACATTAAAAAGTCAAGCTTCAAATAGACACGCATCTTCATCCATCCACTGAGAGGACAAAGTTTAATAACAGAAAGTAAAACACTAGCAAGAAATCTTCTCTCTTGATTTCAAGAGATCCCAACACAGCATTATCAATTCCACAGTCTGGCTTCGACTCTGTAAGAAATTTTGCACTGAGACACTAAATCCAAAACCAGACCTTCCTTGGGACTTCCACAGATGCACGTCAGCCTGCCCACACCCAACAAATTGCAGGACCAGGGCCTGTCACCGTATCAACATAAACTAGGACTTGTCTAACAGGAAGAACACAGCAGCAGAAGAGGTCCTACTGAACACACAGGTAACTGTTTCCGCTGTCCCACCCCGCAGCAAGAAAATAACAGCCATAATAGCCACAAGCATGGCGTTTTCCCCATTTCTTTCGGGAGCATCTCACCCAGTTTTTCCTTCTTCAGTCATCCAAGGTAACTCCACAGAACAAGGAGACTACCGAGACGGAGCCTGAAAACGCAAGGCTGCCGGGAGAACAGCATGTGTGCGGCCCGACTCCTGCCCTGCCCCCGCCCGCACCTGCGGCGGCGCCGGGGGCCGCCGCTCCGGCCG
>JAVJGG010000009.1:190607-204494 GCA_035590195.1 Aviceda cuculoides
AGGCCGCTGCGGGCGGGCGGGTGCCACGCACGCAGGCGGCCGGGGGGGGAGAGGCGTGACCTGCAGACGGAGCGCCTGGTGCAGCGAGGCGGCCCACGGGCGTGAGTGCCCGCGGATCCCGTGCGACGGGGAGGGGTGACCCCGGAGGCCAGGGTGCCCAGCACACGGGGTGCGGGGCGGAGGTGCGGAGCCATGCAGGCGCCCGGGCCGATGGCGCGGGGCGGATGCCCCGCGTCCGCAGTGCCAGGCCCTCCTGCCCGCGGCAGGGAGAGCAGGGAGCCCAGCCCGCCGGGCCCGGCAGCCACCCGTCCCCGTCCCCGACAGGCCTCACACGCACCCACGTGAGGAGCAAGGAAGGCAGCGGCTGCGTGCGGGGGGTACTCGCAGAAACGCCACCCGAGCGGAGGATGCCCGGGCTGTGAAGCGTATGACTGGCACCCACAGAAGCTGTGCCCACCAGAGCGCAGAGCGTAGCACCGGGGAGGGGATTTCTTGGTGCGGGCTGATACACTCCGCTGCCCGTTACCACAGAGCGTGACACCAAGGAGACGGCTGTCCGTGATACAGTACGACAGCAGCGCAGAGCAGTGCCTGCACTCGGTGAAAAATCAAGAGGTGGGTGGTGTGCCCAGCTGTCAGGAGCACAGCAGTCGTGCCCGACTGCACGTAATGTGTATCGGCATACCGTATCGGTCATGTCATTCATCCAGACTTTGCAAAAAATATTATTCTGGGTTACGTCACATCTCCTGAAAACGGGGGATGTAACCTCAAGATCGCTCTAAAAAGCTAAGCAGATCCTTGTACAGTCAGCTAAGTACAAAGCTGTGTGGTTACATACCCTCAGATCACTTCTGTGGTCATCCTTGCTGCATTAGTGGAGCGCCTCCGTTTTGTTACAATATGTGTCTTCACAGCATAGCAGAGATGTGGTTGTTATTGTCATTTTCTAATTGGAGACCTGAAATACAGAGTAGCTCAGAGAGTCTGTGACAAAATATGAACTGAGCTTAGCTCCTGTGCTTTCAACCCTGTGGAAAGTTTTACAGTCCTGTCTACCAGAGATTTTTTGAGTGTACTGAGTGTCCTGTGCCCCCTGTGTTCTGCACCTCAGAAGATACTCAAACCATCAGAATCCACCTGCAGTTAGAGGTCTCCACTCCCCATATAAATCAGCATAGAGAGGAGGGTTCCTAACTTAGCTTCTCCCAGTTTTCTCTCTGGAAAATCCTACCATATGTGTTGTGGTTGGGTAGCTGAAATGTTGGGCAACCTGATCCTGAATTTTGAGCGGTTAAACTTCTCATGTTGTAGCTAAATACTGAGGCGCTGCAGCCTGGAAACTTGAATTTTAATTTAGTATTTCGTTGGTGGAACATCTAATGCACTTCTCTTGCAGTACAGACAAAGATTATGAACTCGGTTATTTGTTAAAACAAAATATTTTAGAGTAACTACTTTTCCAAGTCAGAGCTATTTCTTAAGATATTCATGTAAAATTCCCCAACCGTTGTTTACTGTGGAAAGAAACTCCATGGCCACAACCCAAAAATCCTCATTCTTAGGCTCAACTCCACTACTTCTGATGACCACAGTTTTCAGAAGGCATTGGAATGAACAAGGCATGCTCCTTCAGGAAGCTCAGACCCTGCTCGCTGGAGATAAGGATAAGACCCTTTCATTTCTCGTCATAATCAGTTACAATTCCCAAACAGTGGAATAAAATGCTTTAATGAAATAACAGTGTAATCACATCAGCCACTGCAACACGTTACCTATATATGTTCTACATTATAGGTAATGAATGTAATTTTTTCTGCCTTCCACAGAGTTTATTGGAAGAGAATTATGTCAGGAAAAGAAGCCGCCTTACACAGGTATAGAGAAGCTTCTCCATACCTTTCTATACAACAAAATTCAAGTAAGTGGTGCACTCATCAGGGTGTTTCTGAAATGAAAGGGACAACAGGCTGTAAGAATATCATGTCTCCAGGAGAATTTCGCAAAATCCCAAAGTGTTCTTCACTGCTGCTAGAAGGATCACTGTGATATGATAACATAGGAAGTCCTCTTACAGGTTATAAACTAGTGAGTAGATAGGAAGCAAAATACAGGAATAAATGGCCACTTTTCAAATAGAGGAAAACCACTACTCTGAGTTGGGATCTATGTTATTCAGTGTCTTCTTAAATCAGAATCCCTTCATTTGCTCATAGTTAAAACTAGAATCAAGTGCAAAAAATAGTAGAAGGATCTCACAGTAGTGACTAAATCACTGATAAAATGGCAACTGAAATTTAATGTTGCTAAAAAACAAAGTAAAGCACATGGAGAGAAAATAGCATTTACTATGTACGCACAAAGATGATCTATAGATTAGCTATAGCTTCTTAGGAAAAAGATCTTGGAGTCATTTTAAGTAGTCCTCTGAAAACCCCATCTCCATTGTTCAAGGGTGATCAAGCAAACACCTGTGATGAGCTCCTTAGGAAAACAGAAGTAACAGCGTGCTGCTATATAAATCTATAGTACACCCAGTGTCTCTATACTCTGCATTTATAATATGCCTTCAAAAAGGACAGAGTAAAAAGAGAAGAGGCATAAACCCCAGCTTTTCTATGAGAGAGCTAACCGAACATGGTTTTCAGTTGGAAGAGACAACCACTGTACAAGACTGGTTAGTAGAAATGATTCTTCACTCTTTCTCATGAAACAAGAACTGTACGGCAGCTGGTTTAAAACATGCACAAGAAAATACTTTTTCTCATGATTTGTACTTGTAAAACTCATTGTTATGAGATGGGTTTGGATGCCAAATGTCTAGAAAGATTAAAACAGCAGTTGAAGAACCTCAAAACAAGATTGACCAAAGTGTTTTGGACATATTCAAAGTTCAGAAAGGCCCTAAAATTCTCTTTGAAGACTGTTTGCTTTATTGATGAAATAATGCCTGCCCTGTTCTTGAGTCTTTCTCTAAGCACCTACTAGTGGAAGGAATAAAGTACTGGACTAAATAGACCTTTGGTGTAACCTATAGCGCAGCTTTACATATACTAAAGATTCCTCCCCCTTGGTTAACCAAAGGTCCTTTGAGTCAAACATTGGCACTCTATACAGCTTTTAGATTGTATTTAAGCAAAAGAGTATGTAACTCTTCTCATCCCTTTTCCCTTCCCAGTATGTACATACTGTTGCAATCTAACAGAGCTGGACAACCTTTCATAGCAATCTTGATATCAGTGAGGCCCTACCCTCATTTATTTTAAGTTACTAATGTTCTTCAAAATTACTGAACCTGTATTTATCTTTTTTTACTAGCTAATGGTCTGTCCCAGTAGAGCTAGACTTCAGGGTAATACACACCAACTTAGTCTGATGCAGTACTGCATGATGTATGCTTTGTTACAAGTATTCTTAATTAGCTATTTATTAACAGCAACCTGCCTAATGAAGGTTGTCACTATTCCCAAGGTAACACAGCTGCTACATTACAGTCCTCCTTTAGAATGTTACTTTTACTCTCCGATCAAACCAAAATTTTGCCTCTTTCATTAAGTACCCAAAAGAATCAAAATAACCTATTATTTATCCCACCTTTTAGAAAGCAAAACATCTGGTAAGGTAACAAATTTGATACTGTTTGCCCTTATCAGGAAACAGAAATGTTTCTCCATCCTTTGCTAAGCTACGCAGTTTTAGCTTCTAGAACAAGGTCAGCTCATAATCCTTTGGCCAATTTCTGTTGCCTGGTCATCTTGGTTTGGGTTTCTATACCTTTTTAATGCTCCCATTGCAAACAGTTTTCTAGAATTACTTTCCAGTTTCTTTTTCCACTTCCTCCCACCACCAGATTTCCACACAACTTCTTACCATCATAATCATATGGAGGAATTTAACTATATGGTCTACAGAAACTACTTCTGCCCTGTTGACATTCAAGGATTGAATCTATTCCATGGAAATGCCCCAAGGCTCGCTAAGTTTTACTGTCTCCTCCTTCCCCTACAGAGTCCTCCTGACACACTGCTTCCTTTCACATGAGCTTTGGAGACTAAAGCCATCTGTTGCTAAACTGCAGGAAGTACTTAGGACAAAAACATACCACTGTGCACCTCTATCACCACTGTCTATAGACATCAGCACTGTAATGACTCAGACACAATCCCTAAAGTTCAGTTCATGCCACAGTCACACCTGCACCAAGGCTGCTCTCACTAATGCTTCCCCAATTGTCTACAGCAACTGCCAGAGAGGGAATGCAGCAGGCAGAACAGTGCTCAGCAGCAGCATGTCCTCCGGTCCTTCCTCAGATCAAGTTCCATAGATTCCCGGTCTTGAAGAGTCTAAAAGAAGCAGTGACCCCTCTAATCTGGCCTTTTTCATAACACTGTCCAAGAATTGTAACACTAGGTTCTGTCTTATATAATGGTTTCACTTAGATTTAACCAGCATGTCATCCATGAGTAAAACACTTCTGACCTGAGGATTTCAAGAACTTGTTGAAGCTACCATTAACTTTGCAGTCTGCCAACTTTAGCATTGGCTTTGCTGAATCAGTATGCATCTTATTCTCCCTCTCTGGTGCCTGTAAGCCTGCAATGTATGCTAAACATGCTTCTTTGCCACACTTAATCCTGTTGTCAGCAGCTTCTCATCCAGGTTTCTCATCCACCAGCATAAGCACCCTTCTAAACCTCACTTAACTTAAAGCTGGTGACAGGGAAACAGTCAAGAGAGACACAGCATATGGCAAAAGTACCCAAACTACCTTTGCTGCTAGAAAAAATTGAGCTGAGGAAACAGAGACTTGCGTGCAGGGTAATTTACCACAAAGCATTAAAAATTAATTTGGACTGAGATTTGTGCTGCCACAGCTAGACTTTTGTAGCTTGTTTACTCAGCTACAGTGCACTGCTCTGTAATTTGCAGGTTAGACCAGTTGAAACAAAACTTGATCAAAATGCCTGAGCCTCTGGAATACGAACTTTGGGATGGTTAGCTGGAGAGAATACTAGTTTATATTATGCATATGATATATATCTGCACTGGATGTCATTAAATGTGCCTGAGGGAGTGATGTGTATGACAACCATGACGAAAGGTATTTTCTATATAGCTACAATCAACCCTTTGAACTGCAGCTGGAAACAAGTAGGAAACCAGTTCATAAAGAAACTAAGTGAGTATAAGAAACTAAGTGAGCATAAATATCACTGACACTACATATTGTGTATTTTAGCTAGTGGGAACAGACTTATTCTGTGCCAGATAATGTTTGAACAGTTGTTACAGGTAGTTGCAAATACAATTCTTTAAAATAGATTCATTCATACACTGAGGCCAGAAGAAAACACTGAGATTATCTAGCATAACCTCCTGGATAACAGTAACCCTTTTTGGTTTGATGTGGAATTACAGATAAATGTCAATATACCAAATTTTAACAGCATGCAGACATTTTTACCCACTGTTTTTCTGGCTCTATAGTTAAACATTTAGAGATTTGAAAAGTACACTAGCCCACTAAGGATGAAATTCAGATTCAAGACCAGGCTGAGTTTACTCAGTACCAGTCTCTTATATCATATATCAAACCAGTGCTCAAGCTGTCTTTTATCCCCCCTTTTTGGAGAGCTGAGTGGTTCCAGCAGAATCTGCCAGATTTCAACATTTATTATTCATAAGGCATGAGGCTGTGTATCCCTGTAAAAACACCCAGCTTAGTGTCCATCCACTTTCTAAACTAAATATCTATGCACCTGTAATCTTATGCCTAATTTGCAAAATCATTTTTACATCCTAAAAGTATTGCTATAGAGCACTTACTTATACTGCAGAGTGTATATTTATTGATAACATAGTGCTAGCTTATGCCACTTAAGCTCTGACCTCATACTCCACCAACAGCAATTTGTATAGTTGTTTGACAATAGCATGCAGTATCTTATGGCTTAAGAACTAGTCTCATTCAAATTGGACCAGTCTCTAAGACCCATATTCACCCACAGCAGAGCTGTGTTTTACTCACATCAGCGTTAAAAATACTATTTAGGTAGTTCGGGAATCTGCCACACAATGGGATGACAGTTTAAGAAAAAAGGAAAGAACTATGCGCTAGAAATTAAAAACAAAACACAAACATTTAAGATTTTTTGGCACTGAAAAAGGGAGAAAAATTCAGTTAAAACTTTCTAACAACTGCTTATGCAGAAAGTACTTCAGATACTAATTTCAGACTCCATTCTGCAAACAGTTTCATCTACAGAAACCTATTTGAAACAAATACAAGTTTCTAATGCATGATGACTGACTCCTTTTTAACCTACAAATCTGCATAAAAAATACTGGTAGGTCTTTCAATATGTGTTATTGAAATATACAGACATGACAAAAGACAGAGTATATTTGAAACTTTCTGAAACTGCAGAACCTCGTATTAAAACAAGCATAATGTTCACTCCCTTTTTCATGACAATGTTTTAGAAGCTGGGCAGATTATAGAAATTTCCTAGTTTTTTATGAGTAATGTTAACAAAAAATGCAAGAACCTTAGAGCATATTCTGATATCTATATTTTAACTGCTTTTTACTACCAAAATACATCTCTTGAAAATTCAGTAAACTACTGAAATATATTTTGCCATTCAGTTCTAAATTTTAGCTCTCACCAATAAAACCTATCAATAAGTGTGTAAAAGGCAGTAAAACTTGGGGTTTTTTTACAGTTTGGGGGTTTATAGTCTTGGGAGTTATACTTTGATTAACTCTAGAATGTGTGATGTGTGCAATTATCCAAAGCTAGGGATGACATTTTGTTTGACAGATTTCACCACTGAGTGATTTTAATTTGGCTGATAACAGACAAATTATAATAGCTTGTGAAAAATGCATGAACCAAAAATTTCTTACATATTACAATAAATAAGATTAAGGTTTTTTTAAAGAAAAAAATAAAGGAGTGTGCTGCATATTGCCTCATTCATGCAAATGCTGGGCTAATTCTTTTGTGGTCTGCAGGTTTAATGCTGATATAACAGATAGGCAACATTCTGTTCAGCAGGACCCCACAGCACAGAATTGACTGTTACCTTTACTGATTCTGAAGAATAGTAGAAACTGAGGTTTATAAAAGCCTGACAAGGTCATTGATCTAATCCTCTTCTGGTTGCAGGACAGAAAAAGACAGCCATATTTTTTTCTCCCTCTTCTCCAATGAATTTGCTTGTAATGCTTGCTCTCTCATATCACACTTAGCCTTGACAGGAGTATGCATCCAGTGGAGATAACCTCAGATATGCTAAGAGCTGAATTATGATCCCATCTCTCTGGTTTCTGAAACTCAGCTGTCAGCTTTGATCTTTGTCTTTTGAGAGCCTATTCTGCAAAACTGAATGTGCATTCATACATGGCTTGATATGAGAGTATGTTTGCCGTGATTTCAAAGGTAGAAACAAATGTTGATTTTTTAGAATAAGCAAACTACGAGTTCAGGAAGCTGCCATTTTTCAGTTTAACTTCTCCTAACCTTGGTCATTTCCATAGAGGATGCCTGGAACAGGCACTCCTTAGGTGCAGTTTCACAAATCCAGACATTCTAAACTCTGAGCTCTGCCAACTTCAACCAATCATAAACTTCCCCTACTATGGTGATACTCTGTTACAGCCTAAAATAGGGCTATGTTTTCAGAAAATGAGATAGCATTAAAGTTATGAAAGTTGATAAAACAGATTCTAGACACAAAGAACTTGAAATGACAATAAGAGGAAGAATCTAGGGGTTTGCACATGCAGAGAATTTTCTTCCTTCTTAATAAGATACACAGAAGACTGGAGAAATTTGTTTTCATTTTCCTGACATCCTTTTTGTGTGAAATGAAGAAAGAATGTCTAATCTTACTATCCTACTGGGGAAAAATAGGGACCAATTCTGGGTGACCTTGAAATCCTGATCAGGAGAGGTCAACCTCTACTAATTGGATCTCTAAAAAAAAAACTTCTCACAGATATTTGAAACTGTCATCAGAAATAAAAGTTTAAACAATATTACAAAGCTTTGAAGTGTCTCAATAAGAACTTTCCCCATTAAAATTAGGCTTTGCATAATTTAATGTCAGATTTATAGGTTCTGTAAGTTCTCCACATAATTTTCAAAACACGTCATGAAAAACAAACAGAAAGGAGCTAGGTTTTAATATAAATATCAAATGGAACAGGAAAGGTCTTCAAAAGATCATGCACCTCCTGGTTTTTTTTAGAAGAGTGCTTGGACAAAATCATCATCTAAAAGCTATAAATAAATCCATACATAGCATGTGCTTCATAAACTGGAATAGGGTCTTATTATAGGAAAACAAAGCCCATATACTAATTTAATCTGATGCCAGATTCCTTCATGTCGGAAATCAAATTCATATTGCTTTTAGCAGAGAAGGGCATAGAATTCTATTGCTGATAGGGAAAAATAGGGCTTATAGGCCTATTTTTTTTATTTTAGGGCTTATAGGCCTTTTTTTTTTTTTTTTTAATAGGCCTACAAAGACAAGAATCAGTCAGTTTGGAAGAGTTTTAGATTTTTTCTTTGCTAACAACGAGGACTGCGACACCACATTCAGAGCACCAGCAAGGTCTTCGGCAGTTGCTATCGCCTTATTTTGGCAGTGAGATCTGTTCTAACCAAGTTTAGACAACACTTTGATAGCAACACAAGTGGCTGGTCTACTTTAGAATTCCCAGTGGAGGTGGAGCTGCTCCAGTGTCAGCCTGAGTGTAATGGAGAGTTTGCCAAAAAAGGCTAGGTTAGATGCAGTCTTCACAGGCTGCACATAAACCACATGTGTCAAAATCCTGGCAGTTAACTGCCAGGAAGTTTATAAACCAGGGAGAAACAGAAGACAAGTCTCCTGACATAACCACAGGATTTTCTCACTCTCATAGAGCTTCAGAAGGAAAACTGATGTTGTTTGATGATGCAGTGCACCAGAAATAATTCAGAGGTCATCGACCACAGACAGAGATAACCAAGCATTTCAGGGTAATTTGAAACTTAGGAAAATTTTACAAAGGGAAACAGATGTAAGCAAGCCAACCCAAGCCAACACACAAGAAAAGAGAAAGGTTTAAGGAAAAAAAAAAGGTTTCTTTGCATGAAAGTAAACTGATGCCCTGATGCCATAGGTGTTAAGATTATTTTTGTTTATTAGTTTTGAGGGAAAATACCACTCCTATCTACACAAATTTTATGCATAACACTTCTGACACATTCCTTGCACTCAAGTAATTTTCTTCAGAGACAATAGGAACTGTGTTTATGTATTCAGAGGTACTAATAGCCTTATTAATTAATAAATATGGGAAGAAATACACAAAGTGATTTCTTTCCACTTTGTTTTTTCCTAACATTTCCCTACTGTATAATTAGCACAGTTCTCAAAAGTAGAAATTCTATGAAGTTGTTTAAATGCAGTACAGGTCCTCAGGTTTGAGTCTTGCTAAAAGAAAAAAATAAAAGTGAGGGAAAGGTAGAAAAATAATCTTGCATCATCCTCTTTCTCAGGAAAATCATCCACTTTAATTCAAGTCAAGAGAGCTAAGGTCACAACCTTCTTTTTCTTTGAAGAAAGAAAGAGCAGTTTGCTTCAACCTGGACTGGGGAGGTAGAAATAAACAGCAAGCAATATCCAGTATCAGTTTACAAAAAAGGAATTAATATCCATTTGTAACATAGAACCCAGGCAGCACATTTTTCATTTACAATCTGTAGCACAATGCAATTGATGTTTCTTCCTTGGAGAATAAAATTATTTTCTTCTCACTAATGCTGCTCTTAGCTACCCAGGAATGCACACATGGAAGGACTGATGAGGAAGAATGTACCTTCCTGTTTCACCGGCTTCTGAACTTCCCCTACATTCTCTGTACTGTTAGTGGCACCCTCTGTGAAGAGCTACGCCTCTGAGAAATTTGTGCTGTGGAGTAGAGAAGATCAAGAAATTCAGGCCCAACTGGAATCAAAGCACTTGATGTAGTTGATCTCTGCTATGCATCCTGTGTCCTAGAGTCTACTTAATGTCGCATAACATCAGAAATAAAATTAAACTACATATCCTAAAGGCTCAATCACAGCTCTAACTCTCTAGAAATACAGCAGACAATGGAAGGAAGTTCAAACGCTGTTATACTGTATATACAAAAGCAATAGCTATCATTAAAAGAAAAAATGACATTGAGAAGGTCACCTTTTTATGGTGGCTGGTGCTGAAATACATGGTACATTTAGGCATCTCCTATTATTATAGGTCAAAGGAGGCAGTGAAACTGCAGCATAGAAATGTAAGAAGTAAAGCAGCTGTGCCATAAAATGAAACACAAAAATGTGGTTTTATCTAGGGTACAAGATTACATTAGAAGTATCTGTGGCTGAATGAAAACTAAAGAATCAAATTTATTTTATCATGAAGAAAAAAGAATATTGAAATCTAGGACACAAATAAAATACTTCAGAAAATGCTTAAAAGACTGGCAGATTTAGAGTTAAATCTGGGCCCATTATTTAGAGTTAGCTCAAGATCTGCTCGATCCAGAACAAGACTTCTAGCAGATGGATGTCAGTCTAATTCAGCAGACATGACTGAAAATTCAAAATGCCAGTAAAAAGGATGACTCAGTATGAAGTTCATATCCACATGGTAATAAGGAATAAGCAAAAAATCAAAGTCAAGCAAAATAACACAAGAAGCCTTACATTCTGTGATAGCCAGCACCATCTAGGAAAACATGTCACAAAACATATGTATAAAGAGAAGCAAAAAAATCTAATACATGTTGTCATTTTGCAAGAGTGCACCAGCAGAGTACACAACATCAAAAAGGAGATGATGAGGGCCTCATTAAGTCTGATTAATTCCTCACAGGAGTTGTACCAGGAGATGAATGGACTGTCAGCTAGAAAGCAAATGGGAAATGTATTGCTTTGTGCACCAGTGTCCAGCTTAAAACTAATGTATTGCCAGAACTGCAGAGTTTCTAATATAACGCCACTAATAATAGAAGACAAGCAATAGGACTTAGATCTCACAGTGGTTAGCTTTTCCCACAGACATAATATATTAATTAGGCTGTATTTCTATAAATTATGACAGTGTCAAAGGAAAAAAAGCCCCAACTTTTGGATTAAAAGTAACTAACGACCTTGGTCTTACTAAGGAGGCCACACTCAGAGGCAAATGGAAAGCAAAATAATTCAGGTTATTATGAAGACATCTTCCTAGAGAATATAGAAGTCTTCACAGAGTATAGAAAAGAACTGGAGAAGTTCAAGCACTTCACATTTCATGCCTCTATGAAAGTTCCCCTTGGCTTAACACAGCATGAGAAGAGACCCTGAATGCATTATTTTGGGATTCACAGAGCAAACACATTTAAACATCATAGAAAAAATATTCCACTTAGGCATGGATTCCAAAGAATTCAGCAAATATTTAAAAAAGGAACGTGTTCCATTTCCTCAAAGAGAAGGAACACTCAGGGAACATGTCTGATGCCAAGGATTTTTCTTCACTGAATGCATTCTCAAAATCTTCCAGATACATCTGCAATAGCCTATCCTGAAAAGCCTATGTATTTCACTTTTCCTTTGAGAAAAGACTAAATCATATTTTTCTTTAATCCAGTATTCTAATAAAATCTTCAAGGTTTAAAGGTGCAAGAAAGTGCCCAGTTAATGTTGTAATTAATGACTACAAAGTCAGTTTTCCATTTCATTATAATTTGGACAGCTCACACACTTGAGAAGACTTCTAATTACATTACTGATGATGAATTTTGAATGGTCAGAGCATGCATGTTTGTGCACATTTTAGTGCCTTCAAGGCCAACACACTAAACAATTAAAAACTTCCAAATAAATCCTCTTGCAAACTTGAAAGCTAAGCCATAAACTACATTACTAAGTTCACTGTTATTACAGCAGATCATTTGGTCGTGCAATAGAGTTTATGGGTGCGCAAAGAAAGACAATGCATCATCTCTACTAGCAGCAAATATGAAGATCTGAATCTCCAAAAGAACTGATAATATTTCTTCTAAAAGATGCAGCAAATTTTATAGCAGTTGAGAAGCGGCTTTGTTATCTACTGTGTTAATTTATTCTTCAATCCAAATGTTTTTTACACCATCCTGGTATCCATTCTTACGTATTCGGTAAAAACTAGAATATCAGAGCAGAGAAGACAAGTTTGCAGATATGGGGATAACTATAGGGAAGATAGTCTCTTTGTGCTAATAATTGTAAAGAATTTTCCTCTTTAACCAAATGAATACAAATTAGACTATCTGGTTTGGGTTTGATTGGCAGGGTTTTGGTAGCAGGGGAGGGGGCTGCAGGGGTGGCTCCTATGAGAAGCTGCTAGAAGCTTCCCCAGCTCCAAGTCAGACCCCCTCTGGCCAAGCCTGAGCCCATCAGCGATGGTGGTAGTGCCTCTGGGAGAACAGATTTAAGAAGGGAAACCTGCAGCAGAGAGGGGAGTGGGACTTGAGAGAAACCCCTGTGCAGACAGCAAGGTCAGTGAGGAAGGAGGGGAGGAGGAGCAGGGGAGGAGGTTGATGCCCCTGCAGCCCCTGGTGAGACAAGACGTCAGGCTGTCTCCCCCCAGCCCATGGAGGGGAGCAGGGGAGCAGATGCCCACCTGCAGCTCGGGGAGAGAGGAGCCCACGCCAGGGCAGGGGGATGCTCCCCAAGATGGCCGTGACTCCATGGGAAAGCCCGTGCTGGAGCAGTCTGTGCCTGAAGGACTGCAGCCTGTGGGAAGGACCCACGTGGGAGCAGTTCATGAAGAACTGCAGCCTGTGGGAAGGACTCATGCTGGGGAATTTCATGGAGGACTCTCTCCTGTGGGAGGGACCCCACGCTGGAGCAGGGGAAGAGTGAGGAGTCCTGCCCCTGAGGAGGAAGGAGCGGCAGAGACAAGGTGTGATGAACCGAATCCATAAGTTCCCCATTCCCCTGTGCCGCTGGGGGAGTAGGTAGAGAATCTGGGAGTGAAGTTGTGCCCGGGAAGAAGGGAGGGGTGGAGGGAAGGTGTTCTGAGATTTGGTTTTAATTCTCATTACCCTACTCTGGTTGATTGGTAATAAATCAAGTTCATTTTTCCCAAGTTGAGTCTGTTTTGCCTGTGACAGTAATTGGTGGGTGATCTCTCCTATCCTTTCCTCAATCCACGAGCCCTTTGTTGTATTTTCTCTCCCCTGTCCAGCTGAGGAGGGGGAGTGATAGAACGGCTTTGCTGGGCCCTTGACGTTCAGCTAGGGTCAACCCGCCACAGTGGTAAACATTAGAGGATCTGCTAACACACCTGGTCCTACCGAAACAAAACCCCTACATACTGTGAAAGGAGATACAGCTCTCACGGCACACATGGGAACTAGCTAAGAAAATGTGAGTTACTCTTTGTCATGACCCAAACTGGACAGACCAGGGAGTCGTGTTTAATTCAAAATTCCCTTGGCCTAAATTAAGGTGAAATGACACCAAACGATCAGTTAAAGATTCTATTCATGACAGACATCAAACTGAACTGGGGAGGGGTGCTAGTAGGTGGCAGGGTTTCTCACAACAGGAATTGTCATAAGACTACTTCTGTAAACCGTGTAACCATATACATCAATTCAGGGAATAAGGAGATCCCTCCCATCGAGTCCTGAGATTCAGAGCAGACCCCCTTGCTTTCCAGACTCTTCCTCAGAGAAGGGCCTAGGGGCAGCTGGATCCACTCTTAGTCTCAGACTTGGTCAATGGTTTGTATCTTGAAATGGATGAGGTGTAGGGATTGTGGAAAAGGAAAGAGAGAAGAAGACAGAGAGAGAGACAGGAAGAGAGAAAGATTTCACCGG
>JAVJGG010000009.1:236519-261020 GCA_035590195.1 Aviceda cuculoides
TACTGAGCAACAACTGAAAACATCAGGGTGTTATCAACATTCTTTGCATACTGAACTCAAAACACAGCACTGTACCATCTACTAGGAAGACAATTAACTATCCCAGCTGAAACCAGGACACTGGAGCATAGTTTCACTATGCCGGTGATAAAATAACTGAATCCAGTCCTTGCTCATGTTCTCAAATAACTAGGACTAGGACTAACGCCAGCTTCTGGATACCAGACCAGTTAAAGACTCACCTGTTAGTGCAAAGTAGTTTAATAGCTTAAAACTGTATGCAATATAAAAACGCCCTGTGCATCTTGCTTACAGGATGCGTGCTTTAATGTAAAAAGCTGTTAATGCCAAGATGGGGGAAATGTGTTTGCTCAAGTGTGAAGTGGTTTTGAGAGCTCTGAATCCCTCAGGCCAAGAGGAGCATTGTGTTGCAGTCATTTTGGAGTTGTTGTGACAGTATTTTTGAACATTTGGAACAACAGGTTTGTTTGTAGGCTAAAGTTGTCCTTGCTTATTGGGCTCTCAGACCCCCACGTTGTCTATGCAAATACAGTCAGTCTTTGAGCTCATGGGAACATGGGCTCTCTCCTGTTGCACAAATGTATACCCGTTGCATTTGCAGGAACATGATTCTTGCCCCCCAGTCCGCTTCTCAGAGGATCGTTATAGTGCTAGTGCCGTTAGGCTCTTGTGGGTTAATTTGTGTTTTGCTTATGCATCTTCCTGAAACAAACTCAGCTTAGTGCCTGCACCCAGAGATTTCAAGTACAAAGCTGCCTGTTTTGGTCTTGTTTTGGACTGAAAGATGACTCAGTCGCAAGTTTTGTGAGATTCTTTTCTTGTTTTGTTTTAAAAAGGAGTGGCTCATCTTTCAGTAAGGTGTAACTTTCAGTGTGGTATAATTCAGTTCTCTGCAGTGTATTAGACATGAGAGAATTGTCATAGATTCTTCAAGGACTTAAATGAAACCAGATGGTAGACCTTGTAAATTCATAGTTGTGGCCTGAGGTTTATGCAGACCAGGATATAACAGTCTCCTAGGCGTGGCTGTGTGTTCTAGAGCATAATCAGTTGTCTTGTTTCCTCATTATTTGCAAACTATGTGTAGGAACATACAATGGGGACATTGTACAAATAGGGAGCTTATTGTTTCAGAGTTAGACTCACAACTTCCCTTCTTCCCTACCCCACTCCCTCAGAAGTAACTAATCTTGGTATGACTTGCTTAAAACATTATTTCTGTTGTTCCAAAGAGAAACATTGCAAAAAGTAGGAGACAACAGAATACCATAGGCCAAATCATACTGTAAAGTATGATCAGGTAAGCTGCTTCAAAGTGGAAAGTCAAAGCAGGCAAAGTTGGAGGGAAGGGGAAGCTTTAGTATTGGAGTGTTCAAGAAGTATATGGAAAAAGCCCAGAGGTTGTTCAAAAACGTTTTAGTTTTTAGCTGAGTGCTAAACACTTGCAGACTTCACGTATGTGTAAATTCCATTTAAATGGATTATCCCATCTGAAAACTCCTTAAACACCCGTTTGACTTCCTCTTGCTTTGCCACCAAATGAATAAATATTGGAGGTTGCTCTGGGAGAGGCATCTGATAAAAACATACCTTGACTGAATCACCACAGACAAGATTTAAGCCAAGGTGATCTAAAGTACCAGCTTTAAAAGTCTGATCATCTTTTGCTGCTTCAGGTCTGATGTTGAGATATCTGTCTGCAGTTTTTAAGGCCACCTTTAGACCTCAGCCAGCTGCTTAAAAAGCAATGACTCATCCTCTGACCTGACTTGATTCAGAGTCATGTAGCCATGACTGGCCACGTAGCACTGGAGCTGCCTGCAGTTTTTGGTTCTTACAGTCCAAAAAGCAAAACAAAACTGGCAGTTAATCAGCTTATTGCTTTCATTAGCAGCTTCTGACTGTTGCTGTTTCTTAACCAACAGTTTCTTAACCAACAGTTAAAGTTGGTCTGGTTGGTTGGTTTTTTCCCTGCATTGGCTGCTACATTAGGTGCCATAATGTTGGTTCTCCTGTGGTTTCTGTTGCAGTCACTGCTGCTATTGTTGCATGCAGAAAAGTATTACTACATCTGTTGCTTCCTTGTTTGCTTTATCAGTACATCAGAATGCTAACTTTTTTGGAGTGTTTTGGTTTTTGGTAGGGATTGGGGTTTTTTTGGTAGGGGCAGACTAACCATGGCTAGTTGCTGAGTCCCAGGCCAGAAAATAGCCTTTATAGTCACTTCACTTAAACATCTCTCAACTAATCTCTATGTTTGTAAGCCAAAGAAGGGACTGTATGGCTGATTGTTCATGAAGAAACAGCACATTCTTTGTAGAAGGCTGTCACCAGGTCTAAGGAAAAAAAAAAACCCCGCAACATTTTTTGCTTAGGAAAGGTCTTCCTGTGTCATGAACCTTCTGGGAATCCTTGATTAACTATTACTGTTATAGCAACTCTGCATACTTAAAAGGGTAGAATACTACTAGCTTGGCTGAATTTGGTCCCTTAGTATATCAGCATTGAAGTCAATAAATGTTTCCTAGATTCAGTATTTAATCATAAAGAAAATAAATGGATAAAGGGGCTGTGGGATGTCAGTCTAACTTTACCCCTACCTCAGGGCAGGAACAGCTCAGTCTAGATAAAACCTTGTTTGGGTGTAGTGTAACCTGTTTGTTCTTAAAGATAGTCAATAATAATAGCTCCACAGCCTCTGAGGCAACTTGTTCCAGAACTTTAACTATGTTTTTCTCATTGGAAATACTTAGTAATGTAAAGCTTGTCTTTTTTGTTTGTTTGTTTTGTTTTGTTTAAAGGTTATCCCATAGACCTCAAAATCCCAAAACAAAAAACCCAAAAAACCCCAAACCAACAACCTAGTCTTACACTAATAAAGTGTTTGCAGTTCTTAAGGACGTCTGCACTCTGTCTTTGGGTGTCTCCTAGGATTCTGTAAGCAATAATTGACTCATTTCCCATTTGTTTTTTCTCTTCTCATTAGAATATAGTAGCAGTAGGAGCTGGGTTCTGTGATGGCCTTTGCTGCGGTGACAATACCAAAGCTGCTGTTATTCGCCTTGGCCTAATGGAGATGATTGCCTTTGCCAGAATTTTTTGCAAAGGACAGGTGTCTACTGCCACTTTCCTGGAGAGCTGTGGAGTTGCTGATCTCATCACAACGTGTTATGGTGGCCGGAATCGACGTGTAGCAGAAGCGTTTGTTAAAACTGGAAAGGTAGCTTATTCCCTGGGTGAAATCCATTGTTGCAAGTACTAGCACTCCTGATTTGTTGGAGTAACAGTACAGTTATCTGAGACATGCTAGCTGTGCTGAGTGAGTACCCTTCTCTTTCCTCTCGTTTTTTAGTGTGTTTCAAGGCTACAATGAGTGTAAAGGTGTTCAGAAGGAAGGCTGATTAAAAAAAACAAACTGGAGAGATAAGATGTTGGGAGATGCAGATTTAAGAAGGATAATATTTACAAACAAGAATATAGGAGAGTATTATATATGCTCACTCAAGGTCGCTTTTGAGAAAGGAAAAACCCTCAGTAACATTTTTTTTTTCCATCCAGATGATGTTGTCAGACTTATGAAAACTTTATCATAGCTCTCCTTTCCTTCCTTTCCCACCCCTCCCCCTCTGTTGTTTAGTCTATTGAACAATTGGAGCAAGAGATGTTGAATGGCCAGAAACTGCAAGGGCCACAGACTTCTGCAGAAGTGTATCGCATCCTCAAGCAGAAAGGAATGCTGGAAAAGTAAGTAAGAACAGATGAAGCACATTCTGCATACCCCTTTTTATCTCCATAATTCTTTCCACATATTTGGTGTTGATACCTTCATGAAGGTAATAGACAAAAAGAAAATCACTGTAATGAGAGTAGCTTAATCCCCAGTTAAAATCACAGAGAGAAGTGAATAGAACCTCAAAATACTATTGCTGTAGATAGAGCTAATAGTGTGATGTTAAATTTGTGAATGCGCTTCTGTTTGCAGAATAAATTATTGCCTTCTGCTATCACAGAAAAGCATGTGAAAAGAATAAAATATGTGAAAATAGAAGCTGAGCTTCCTATAGAGACTTGTGAAGAGGTTCTACAGCTCATTTCATGGTAGTAAGTTCATTACTTATCTCCAAGGAGAGGAGCTTTGTTATTAAGGATCTGTATAGGTGATCATCTGAATAGAGTCACTGCTTCTGTCCACATGGATTCTAGCTTAGATACCGCAGTTCTGTTTTCTAATGTGATGTCCGGTTTGGTCTAGGGTAAAACCTGCCATTTGTTTGTGTAGGTCAGGGTTTTTTTGTGGTATGAAATTAAGCAGGTTGTCCTGGCTTGTTCATTTGTATTCAAGTCAGAACACGTATGATTCCTAAAGCCACACACACAATTGTCTCCTTATGAGATTAAGGATACTGCATCTATCTTTTCCTGTTTGTAGAGGGGGCGAAATCAGAAATAAATGACTGCCAGTCAGAACACCAAGCATTGTTACTTTTTTTTCCAAAGCAGTTTTAAAAGTCTAGTTTTAATGGATCAGCTGCATTAAATTACTTATTTTTTAACATTATCTTTGGATGTAAGGCACCTAAGTCTGTCTCTGCAGTGTGCAGTAATTCCGCTAACTGCAGAAAAAAAATGAATTAAAAAGTTGGCTTCAGTCTTTGCTGTTTATGATTCCCTAAATGAGATAGGATGCTGTGTTTGGGGTTTTTGGTTGGTTGCTTGCTCGCTTGCTTTTTTCCCTGTTCTATGTTACAACAAGTAGAGCACATTACAGAAGGCTTTGGGTTGTGTTTTTAATGAAAAATGTGAAAACAGAGAGTTGCTAATTTGTTTGATATACCAACATACACATGTCAATTCTTCATAAAAGGTCTCATTCAACAAGACTTTTGAAAGCAACTTTCAAAGTTTTTTCGGAAACTCTCCTGCTACTGCTTTAAAACACAGAACACAGTAAAACAGCCATGGTTTCAAAGTGAAGAGGTAAGAGTCTAGTAAGAGTAAAATTTCATGCTCTTACCCTACAAAAAGAGTCCTAAGGGTACAGAGAAATATGCAAAATTCAAAGTTCAGTAGAAAAGCCTGGGTGGCAGGGTTGATGCCTATTGATATTTACAGTGCAATTGTTTTTTTCATTTCAACAGTTGTAGAACTAGCCCTATTAATGTGCTCAGACATAATATGCATTTGGAGTTTGCTGGCCCTGAGCCTGCAATCAGCCTTGATTCTGCTTTCCCCATGTGAAGCGTGGCAGACCTGTGCACAGCAGAGTAATGTTCTCTGTGTTAAACAGCAAGACTTATGTATCAAGATGTGGTTTGTAGTAGTGGTACTTCTTCACTGAGAAGTAACTGCAAGTACTGTATCTAAAGCTGTGTGAAACTTGCTTTTGCTTCAGAAGGTTCACATGTTTTGTGTCCGCCTCTGGTAAAATCTCACACAGGCATAACAAATTTTATTTTAGTGCCTACATTTAAATTTTTATGGTAAAAGCAAATTCAGCCCCCCCAGCCCAATATATTCTACAAAGCGAGTGATAATTGAAGCTTGTTAACAGATGCAAAAGTCTTTGTGTAAATTTTTTTTCTGCATATTTCCTAGTAAGGGGTTTGCAACCTCAACAGTGTAGCACCGGATTTGAAAAAGCAGCTATTTTGCTATTGCTGCTAGATTTTTCTTGTTGTCCACAGGAATAAATCAAAAGAAATGGACATGCATTACATAGCAGGAGATTAAAATGTTTCAGATTATAAAAATGAAATTCTACATTTTGAATTGAGCACTTCTAATAAAAGCCATAGAAATAATGGTCTGAATTCACAAGCATGTCCATTCCCCTGCTTTTTTTCCCCCAGTAACACAAAGTATTTCATTCAGCCAGGTACAAATCCTGTATCTGCCCCTGAGAATGCAGTAGTCACCATGCTGTAATGGTACTTCTGAACGGCTCATGGCTTCTCTTGTGACCTCTGGTTCACTTTGAGGACTCTAGTTCAGAGCTACGTGGTGACACCAGAATAACTTCAGGATAACACATTATAGCAGAGTGTATGGGCAAGCACATACGGTGCTCAGAACTAGTTGAGGGTTCTGCTCAATGCTGCATTTGTGCATTACAGATAAAGCTTTAGAGTGACTGATGGGACCACTTTCCTGAGCAGAAAGTCCTAGTCCAGATGTATTCTGAATCACTCAGAAATTAACTATTTCACCATCTCCAATGGTCCTTATTTTTTATTTCAGTCAAAATAACACAGTGTGTTTGGTCAAAATTTATCAATATAAAAGGCCACACTGAAATGGCATATTTATTTTAGTGAACAGACAACTAATCCCTAGAATTCACCAGGCTTTGTATGAAAATGGAACTTGTCTGGCTGTCACTGTCCAGGATGGACAGAGGGCAAATATAAATTTGTGTGAAGCGTCTTGGCTGTAACAAACCTGCAGATTATCAGAGAAACCTGAATAATTTGGGGGTTGTTGGAAACGTGGCCAAGTGAAAAAAAGAAAAAAAGAAGAGATAAAATTTAGTGTTTCAAAATCTACATTTGATTTTGGTCTCTTATTTAAAACTTGACCTTCAATTTCTTCTCGAGTCTCTTTGTGTCATGTTCTGCAATTGCATTATCAAATTATTGCTCAGAGATAATGTATAACTGATGTGCCAGTCATCCCTTTTAATCATAGATGAGTACTGCTATAAGAATGTCAAGGAAAGATGCGAGTATTTTTAATTTTTTAATTTTTTAGATCTCTTAATGGTTGTGCCATACATAATGAATGTTGCAGGCTCCATTATAGCTAGCTAGGCTTCTGAGAGTGACTCATTTTAGAGATGCATGTAGGTTCTGTATTTATCCAGTGCTCTTCAACCCAGCTTTCGCACTTGACATACTAGAAGAAATTGATTTTTCAGTCTCTCTCTTTTCCCTCTCTCTCCTCACCCCACTTTATTTCTTTCATTTAAGAAAATGTTACAGAATTAACTTATGCTGCGTTTGCTTTCCCCACCTTGTTTCCTCAGGTTTCCACTATTCACTGCTGTGTATCAAATCTGCTATGAAGGGAAGCCTGTCAGAGAGATGATATCCTGCCTTCAAAGTCATCCAGAGCACATATAAAATCAATCAGGCCATCGTACTAATGCAGCTTTCTGCCTTTCAAATTTATATCTGAGTTCAAGTGGATGTATCATTAAGCTTCATTCAAAGCTGCTTACTAGGCAACAGTAACAAGATGAATGTCTGAATGGGTATTGTTTTTTGTTATACAGCCTAGTTTGACATAGCATGCAGTGTTGCTTGGTGATTGTTGTTTTACTGGCTAAAATACGGCTGGTTTAAGACACGCAATGCAAAAGTTGTCCTACATATCTAGTGTATATACACAAGTGTACTTTGTGTGTGTTCCTACACCATAAAACACAATGTGTTATTGTCTCTTATTAAGACCTAGTCCAAAATCCACCAGACACTGTGGGAAGAATCCCATTGTTTTTGATGGAGACTGAATCAAGCCTGTAACCTTGAAATATTAGGAGTCTTTCTGTTAGAACTTGGTTTTATTCTGTATACACAAGGAAATTTTAACAATTTGCATGCTTATGATTATATTAATTCAAGCAATATTAATGCAAAACGAGTGGTAGTAGTTATTCAGGGGGCTACAGGGATATTTTAATGAACTCTGGTGAAGAATATTTTGATTTTTTAAAGTCTTTAAAACTGCCAGACTATTTTGAAACCCATTTCTAAGTGAATTTAAAGTTTTTAATTACGCTGTTTTAAAGGGAATATGATAGAGGGGGATCATTACCTCCCCTTCTGTTTTTTAATCCTTGCATTTTTGTATTTCTTTGTTTCTCCCTTACTGTTCCCAGGTGCTAGGCTCTTCTAGAATCCCGTTCCCCACAACAAGTGGGAGATGTTGACCTGGGGATTCTGAACCCTGGAGCCTAGAGTTCATTTTAGCATTGTACCTGTGGTCGTTCTTCACTGGTATTGTTTGGTGGGTGGGGAAGGATACTCTTTGGTATCCACTGCTCAAAATTGTCACAATGTGTTTCTAGCTTAACCATCAGCTACAAAGCACTCAAGACTCCAAGGAATGTTTGGGGAATTCCCTGGTAGATTATGCTTGTGTCGTCAAAAGTGTTATGTGCCAGTACACCGACCACGTTCATTTCGGTGCCTGCCAGTGATTGACACGTCAACTGGACTGTAGTTCTGAACCAGCCTCTCCAGAGAAATGATGAATTCTGAAGTTATTCTTTTCACTGGACAAAACTTTAATGGATGCTGGAGCAAGTCCTTTATGACCAAGCTCCCAGAAAGCTTCTCAAAGGCATCTGTCTCTTTTATTTCCCAGGTATCTCAACTTGTTTTTTTCAGGCACCTTTCCTTTATCAGGGAGGTTATTTTATTTATTATTGGAAAATTTGTGGTTTTATGGAGTTTGGGGGTGGGGTGGGGTTGGCTTGGTTGGGTTCTTTGGGATGACTTCTTTTGAGAAGGTTGATGCAAGAGAAGGTAGATAAATCTGTCTTGCTTTTCTTATATACTAAACTGTATTTTTTTTAGTAAAATATGCTGGGTACATAAAGAGTGGACTCATTCTTGCAGCTGGGAGACAAGGGTTAGCACTGAGATTTACAGAGCTCAGCAAGAATGCCCATCCACTCTGAATATCCACTCCAGACCTCTTAGCAGTATCAGAACTGTTGTTCACTATTCTCAGTGATGTTTTTAGACCAGAAATCATGAGCACAAACCCATCCTGAAGCTTTAAGTTGTCATTCAAAACTTGCTAAAACAAAGAGGATGCCTGGGAATAATTGTCACATTTAGTTAAGTAGTCTGGATTACTCTGAAATAGGTGGGCATTGGGCCAGCTTTGTATAGACAGGACGGACGATGCTTCAGCTCAGAGGTACCATTTCTTGTGCTCCTGTAATGCTTTGTATTAATTTTTGGAAGATCTCACGAATGTCGTCAGATATTCATTGATGAGAAAAGTTATTTTGCCTTATTTCTGATCTAGTGCTAAATATAACAGATGGCTAGAAATTAAGTAACGTCAGGTGTTTGTGGCAATTGAGGAAATCACTGGTAGAGCTGACTTGGAGTAAGCACTCTGCTTAGACAAAAGGATGTGTTAAGATTGGAAGCACTGTTACACTAACGCACACGTGGAGCATACACTCCTCATTACTGCATAACTTTCAGTGTGTCTGCTTTTGCTTCATGGTGGGTTTTTTTTAATACCAAGCTGATTGGCTTTGCCTTTATATGTGTATATATACATATATATATATATAAAAACTTTTTTTTACATGCAGTATGTAGAACAGTAGCATTTTGTAAGATACATAAAGGGCTATATAAGCTAAATGTGGTAAATTAATATATATTTTAATATGATTTCTTTATTATTCCAATACTACTTCTACCACTGAAACCCCAAAATCTTAATTGTTCTTGTTTTATACAGAAGCCTATTCTAAGGCAAATCTAGAAAAAAGGTTTTTATGGAATTATTTCGTCCAGTCTGTAATGATATTCTTGTTCTTTTCAGACAAAAAGTGAAGTTTCAGTAACTAAAATAAATTATTTAAATTTCTATAGATACTTCACCATTTGTATTTGCTTTTCAGCGCTTGAGAACATTCAGCTTGGCACTAGATATTTTTCCCCATTAATATTTGCTGCTCATTAAAAGACTGTGATATGATACTGGAACCGAACAGTTAGAATCCTGTTCTACAAACACTCTGTTTTGCCTAGTACTGAAAACATTAACCCCTATGTAAGGGGTCGTAAATGTGTAACTAGTTCTTGATTTATGAACATTAATTACTAAGGAAGGCATTATCTTCTAATGATACATACTCAACTTGCCCTAGACATGTGTACTGATTTTGTTTGAAGATTGTGAATGTATACCCATTTGAAGAGTTAGTACAAATAAACGTTTTTGTCTTGGGAATCACTTTGGCTTCTGTTGTCTCATTTTACATGGCTTGTCATTAGTATTTTACCCACTTGATGGAATGCAGGTTTTTATGGATATGGTATGTAATGATAGCAGATATGAGATTGCCATGCAAGAACTTACAAGTTAAAAAGAGCTATCTGGCATCCAGATGTCAGCATTTTCATTTTTGTCTATTAGTGGAACAATTCTGCTGTCTGACCTCTGAAAACAGGTTCTCATCTTCAGTTCCTTGAGTTGCTGTGTGAGCCACTGGAGGGCACTGGTGGGTAAGTGACCAATTCCCCCTGCCCGCAGTTACTTTTATTCCCATTTATTTCTGAATTTCCTTACTTTCCTGTATGACTGCAGCTGTCTTACACTGTCTTCCTTGTATTTGGAGATGGTTATAGTTCAGCACCAGATGCATGTGTTGTAGATCCACTGGAAGTGAGAGAAGGAGCTTGCTATAAAACACCCAGCACCTTGTTACCTCTGCCCAAGGCTGTGTCTTGCCCGTCACCTAACACCCTCGCAGTACAGGGCAACAGCCACTGCCTCAGCTCTTGCACCATATGGTCTGAGAGATCTTTCAGCACCACTTGGGTTCCTGTAATGTGTGTCCAGCAATGCTCATTTCTGTTGCATCTTGAAGTTGCAAGAGCCTGGAAAATGATGAGAGCACATTGTGCTCAGTTTTGTCAGTTTTTACATCAGCTAAAGGGGTGAGAGGTGTCACAAGTGTTTGATCAGGGAAAGGAAGGACTACTGTTTAGTTGTGGGGCACCATACTGTAAAAGAAGTATGGGGTTTTTGGTGAACAGAATAATGCACTGTCTACCTGAAAGCCTTAAAGCCTTTCACAAAATGAGAGCAAGTCCTAATTCCTCATTTACCGACAGGGATACTGAGACAGGTAAAGGTCATTGCCTAGCAGACCTGTGACTGGGTGCATTTTATTGCTAATTTAAGCCAGAGTTTCAGCCATTAGGTCATTTCTCTTTGTACTTTTAGCTCAAAATTGTATTTATTTTAAGGGTGCATGAAATCAACTAGTAGAATAAATATGTAGGTATCTAAAACATACCATCCAAAGGGCCTGTAATTCTAGTAAGTCTGAGTCAACAGGAAAGTAAAAAACACCACGAGAGAATTAGGATGGATACATTTCTTTCATATGGGCATTATCTTCTGAAGGGGTGGTGCTTTCTCACTAAATCAGTGCCTACAGGCTGGGTGTCTTTTGATAGTCTGACTGTAAATATCACCCAGGCCGGCCCTGAGGTACAGGAACCACGGCAGACAAGAATGCGGTTTCCAACGGCCTGTGCTGATGCTGCTTCATAATGCTCCCACCTGGGACTTCATTGTAAGGCTGGAGTCTTATGAATGAAGTGCATAGATATCACAGGGGCTGGTTAATGCTGGAATAAAGTCTTGTCCCGGAACACGTAGCACTTCATATTCTTAGAAAGTGTAAAACTATTTCTCTTCTGCCTGCCTCCTGGCTGCATGGAGTTTTCTCCTGTGATTTGCCATGAGCTGATAGAAATCTGAGCACTAAAAGGTTACACTTCTATTTTAAATAATGGATGAGAAGAGCATCTGCCTTCAGTCCCAGCATGTGCAAAGGAGAGGTGTTTGGCATTCAGATTAAATGAAACCTAGTTCTCTTATCAGTCTGTTCTGACTTGATTTCCAATTCCTGCCCATATGCTTTGGGTAAGGACTTTCAGATACTCTCAGTCTATCAGCCTAGTCCTGCTCTTATTGAAAGCAATTGCAGAACTGTGTTTTAAGAGGAGAACAGGAGGGTGATGCCTAGCAGAATGGTATTTCTGTTGGAGTTCCCCACGCATAAATTGAATTTACCTATTTGTTATATTTACCTATCACCTACAGTATCTGTTTTAGAGAGATGTTGTGAAGGGTAATTGTAGGGAGCACTGGGAACCATATGTTGATTATTTCAGTAAGTTAATAGAAACAGCATGAATTACTGCTTTTAAATGCATGTCCTTCTTGTAACTCATGCTGAAGAAATTAGTGAGTAATAAATAAAGCACAGCTCTGACCTGTGAGCAGTCTTGATTGTTTAGGTAGGGGTGACTGCCAAAGTCTGGTCAGTATAATCCATATTTAATCTGTGATGTTAGTGCTGCTTGTTGTCACTACACTATGTGTTTCGTTTTCTTGCCTGGATGGGACTCATTTAAGTGTCTTTCACCTTACAGGTTTTCTTCATATCTATTCCAGGTTTCCTCTGGTCTTTATGTAGCTGCACCACACAGGTGCATGTGCTATTTTGTAGTGAACCTTAAGAAGCATTCTTCATATCGAAAGGTGGCTGTGTCTATATGCACACGCATATGCTCATCTATACAGGTAAACCCTTACCTACCTTCTATTGAACATTTGTGTGCACAAGTAAACCTTGTAAGGGGCTGGAGATTTTGCACAGGCTTTTAGCAAGGCCGACAGGAGGACCAATGTTCAGCTGCCTTTGCACCAGCTGTGTCCATCCATTCATTTAAAGCTGTTTGGCTGTGAAGCTAGGGCATAGATCTCTTCCAGACCATCCTCCGATCTCTGGGATGGTGGTAAGTCAGCTTGGGTTAATTGAAAACATTGCTACTCTTTTAGGGGAACAGTATCATATCTATGCCACTGGCCATTGAAGCTCTGAAATGCCACGTTTGTAAAAAATGGTGCATATTCCATGTTTAGGTGAAAATAATAATGACATTAATTGAACTAGTTTGCCCTTTCTTTCTCCAAATCCAGGTTCATTATAAACCCCATTTTAAAAATTGCAAACTACTGCATCACATTCTTGTTACCAAAACATACTTCAGCTCTCGGTGTGATAGATTCTTTCTGAATAGTTTCTTTTGAGGACTTAGTGAATATCTTTCAGTTTGATGATTACTGAGCACAGGCATGTGGTGGGCTCAGGAAGTACAGCCTTGGGGATTTTTCGTTTGCTTTTTTGCTTTTTGAAGGCTGGAGAGAACTGGAAAGTGAGCCAAATCTGCTAGCAAGCACTGGCTGGGTTCCTGATCTATGTAAATAGTAACATAGAGATATTTATGAAGCATTAGTTAGTATTTAAAATGCAAACTTCAGACAAAATACTTGCATCACGTCTCAGTTTCTGTAAGCCATTTTTTTAACATGCTATTATTTTTTCTGGTACCTACTCTCTTTATTGTTGCATCAAGGATAAACCAAGATGTTTTGTGATATGTGATTTCGAAGGCTCAAAATACTGACTTGAAAGCATTTTAGCAAAGTGAGCTCAAAACAAGCTGCTCTGTATCGTGATAGCTGAGCAGAGACAGCCTCAGCTGTGCCTGTGCTTTGGATTAAAGCCCATTTTTTGTACAAGTGTTTTTAGTGGTGTATTTAAACCCAGTTTAGGGATTTTTTTAATTTTGACTTACTGTGCAGAGTTGCATTTGAATGTGACAGAGATGTTTCATTTTGGGTTTTGGTTGGTTGGTTGGTTGGTTGGTTGGTTGGTTGGTTTGTTTGTTTGTTTGTTTTAATGTAACCTTCATTAGCATTTTTTTCTCCAAGCTTTAAGTTAGGTCGTAATTGCAGTAGCACTTAGTCATGACAGTCTACCCTTGTCTGTGTTTAGTCTTATCCTCCAGTTTTCTTCATCTGCACTTTTTTTTAGGTCGTAGGCTACTACAGAGAAGGAATACCTTTTGTTATTCCCAGAACTTTAGCCAGCATGGCAAAAAAAGATCAGCATACTGCCATCTGCATTTAACCTTGTCTTATGTTTGTTGCCCATTAGAGAGGTTAAGGGTGCAAGTCTTCCAAACTTTCATACTGTTGGGTTTAATCATTCTGCCACTTACATCTTTGTTCATCTATTCACTGTTTTAAAACAGCAGAAGCTCAAGTTTGTTCTTAGTGGTATTGCCTGGTGCAGTTTCTCAGGCTGCTTTAAGTCTCTAGAATATGTGATCACACCAAAATCTTGGTACCTAGCAATGATCTTCTTCACCCAGCCAGAGTGCTTAAACTTTATAACAAAAGCTGCTTAAGTAGATTCTAACGTATTCCTACTCTAGAGCCATAGTATCCTACACTTAACCTTTAGTGTACCTAGTTAACTATACTCATTTAAATAATCTTTTTTTTTTCTCAGAAATTCTGTCTCCAACTTATCCATGACTATACGTTATTCACAGATATATTCTAAAACTTGTAATTTGGCTGCTTGCAACCATTCGGCAGAGGAATGTGCAGTTACCCAGTATGACAACTTCTAGGTGTGGCTTTTCTTGCAAAATACAATGTGGTTGTCTTGACAGTGCTGGGCATTCTCAAGCAGCAGAGGTGTTTCCTAGCAGGCACAATTAGAGCTCTGAAAGCAATCAGATTAGAAATGAGAGAAGAGAGTGGAATGGGGTTGGACTGCCTACCCTACAGGTAAATTGTTTTAAGTGTGACTTGTATGTGTGGAGAAGAGAGGGAACAGAATTCAAAATATTGCACTTGTTGGAAAATAGGGAGTGAGACCAAGTCAGTTTTAACCAGTGCAAGAGCTGGTAATGCAATAACATGCACTAAAATGCAGGAGGAGTGAAGTCAAAGCTGTTGAGAAGTGATTTGAGCCCCTTTTGGCCTGCCATTCTGTACCAGGCACGGCTTCACAGTAACAGCTTAGTGCAGCAATGTTCTCTTAAAAAAAAAAACCTGGAAAATGTCTCCTCAGAGAACTAAGCAGTTGCTCAAGTGGAAGAGAGATTTCACAAGCACACTTGGTATTATCAAAATGCACTGAGATATATCAATTGTTGTTGAAGTTCCCCCTCCCTGCCATGTATCACTCTCCAAGCAAGAGATGGAAAACTCTTCAGATGAGAAAAATATGGTGTTCATGCACTCTAGACAGCTTATACAGAGGAAATATGCACTTTCCTCACTTTGCAGTAGGATCATAAGAGTTCAGAAAAATGCACTGATGGTCATGAGAAAGGCTGGCACGAGAAATAACTGCAACCTCCTTGGGGTAAAGACTCCCATTCTTTCTTGCACATGCTGCATTTAACAAGTGAGGAGTAATGAGAAGTGTTGGCTACCTCCTCATGAGTTTGTGATTTTTCTCAGAGCTAAACTAAGCAGGATTAGGTCTGACTAAGTATTCGGAGATAAGCCTTCAAAGCAAAGCTCCTCAAAACGTTCTTCCTGAAATTCTAGGGGAATTTTCTTCCTTCTCTCTTGTGAGTGCAGATTCAGAACTAGAAGTGGGAGCCCTAGTAACAGCAAGGTACCCACAACCCTGGCTATTAAGGTTTTTGTGTGATCTTAACAACCAAATATTATAATGCTACCAGCAGTTGTGGCCTGGTGTTACCAGAGGTTGAGGTTAAATGATAAAAATTGAGCAAGAACACTCCAGGGACACTCCTGACTCCTGGTGCATTTTTATCCATTTAAAATAGGTCCTGATCCACAAGTGAGTTGGAATTCTTGCTGGTTTCTTCCATCTGAGAACTTGTGTGTTGTATACAATCTCCCCCAGCACAAAGCCAGCATCACTGGTTTTCTCATTGCTACTGTAATCAATTCTAAAGTGAAGAGTAGGGGACTTGGTTACATGATTTGTGAATTATCCCATATTATGGTGATGGGGGCACAAGAAGCATTTCCGTGAACTGATCGCATTTAGATAGAACCTGTCACATCAGCATGCGGGCTGAGTGAGGGGAGCATCCAAGGAGTGGTAAGCAGGTATTGGGAGGTTTGAACATCTCTGTTCTTCTAATGTTGGGACAGTAATGAGGCCCAGACTGGATGGACAGACAGATGTTAGGAAGCAGAGTGAGTGGAAAGGCTTGGTGTGGGAAAATTGGAGAAGCACAGCTCCAGGTACTTTGTTTTAATTACCGAGTTGGACTAGACTGATTTAAAACTCATTATGTTACAGCAGCTGGGAACTCTGCACCAGGTAATCAAGCCTTGGATGACTCCCTCTTGAATGCATCACTAGAAATGACAATGTGGTTTATTGTCACAGAAGTTATAGGGTAAATAAGCAGGGAACCTAAACTATTTGAGGCAGCCTGCTTGAGTCAGGATAAAAGCATTTCAGCTGGGCTGTTACAAGGTAGTTTCTGGGATCACTGACTGTGCTGAACATGTCCTAAGGAATCGGTGACTTCATTCCCCAGGACTGCTTGCTGCCTACCTGCCTCTGTGTGTTAAATTCACGTTTTAAAAAAGGAAATGCATGCATGCGCACAAACAACACCTGAACAGGGAAAAATGCTTAATTTCCAAGTCTGCTTTCAGTTGCAAAGTATTAGTGTTAACATACAATTTATCTCTGTTCAGTGCAGTTTTCTTGGGCTTACCTAGTCACAAGTCTTTGTGTAGCTAGACAGAGTTTTGGAAAGATTATTTTGCTTTCAAAAGCATTATCTGGCTTGAGATGATTAGTAAAATGTATTGAAATCTAGTGGGCAGATCTCAAGAAACAGCTGACGTTCAGATGCATTTTGATACGGATTTGGAGTGTTTGGGGTTGGTGGTGATTTGGGTTGGCAATTTTTTTAATTTTCTATACTGCCTTTGAGCAAACACAGCTTACTCCATCTGCTTTAGTCCAGTATTGCTGACTGATTATATTGCGTTGGTGGCTTTTTTGGCACAACTTATGTCAGGGAATTCACTACCACACACACACAGCTTCTCTGTGTAGTGCGAATGGAGAAACTATGCCTCCCTCTGTCCCTCAGCTTACAGCTGATGCTTGCTAAAAGTTATTTTCAATCACGTTAATGGAATACTGTGAAATAATTGTTTCTTTTTCAAGGTAGGGATACATATAGAGCAAGTATGTGGGGGATGTAGTCCTTCTAGTTGTGCCTCTTCTTCACTTCCCCAAATTTGGAGGTGAACTTGAACTGTATCTCTTGCACTTAGATGAGGTAGACTGTGGATCTGCAACTCCTCCATTCCCCTCTCCTAGAGAGGCAGTTGTCATGCGTCCTCGTGTCTCCCTTTCTGTGCTCTTGTAAGAAGACACAACTGAATACTTGTCTTTGTAGTAGAGATGCTTTCACCAGCATCTTTTTTTTTTTTTCTCCTTTTCTGTGTGTGTTTTTTTTCTTCTTGCTGGTGGCCTTACATGTGGGAGTACTTTTGCAGGCTGCAGGATGCCACCTATAACTCATCTTCTGGTTAGATAGATACCTTGAAATACCCCTTAAAATATCCATGTCATTCATTGCTATTTATTAAGATAATTTATTAAATCCTGCACTTCAGCACTGATGAACTTAAGTAATCCCCTTACACATATTTCTCTCACTTGTGAATTACACCAAGAAATCCTTCACTAGTGAATTCAGACAGCCCATAAAAGTCAGCTTCTAGCACAAGAGGGATGCTTGTATGCAAGAAATAATCTCAGATTTCACCAAAGTAACACCTGGTTTGAATATATCCTTGCTAACTTTTATGTTTTTCCTTTTACTGCCTGCTTGAACAATGAATCACGAAAATATGATGTCCCTTATTAGTATTTCACTGAAATAGTAATCATAACATCACTTAAAAAGAAAGCACAGCAGTTTGATGCATGACCTTCATTTGCACACACTGATACAGCTTGTTTCCTGATTGAATCCTTGCGAGGAAGGCAAGTAAGAAATTATTTGATTGGCATACTCGGAGAACAATACTGCTTTTGTAAGATCATATATTGTATATATTTAGTGACTACTTTTTTTTTTTTTAATAATTGTCTAGGTCTAGGAGACATTCTTTCAATTATATAGGTATGTCTGTGTATCTGTGGGTGTATGTGTGTGTATATGTGTGTATATATATATATATAAAAAACCAGTTTTCTGATGTGCTGAGATGAAGGTTAAGCTATTGCACTACCCATCTTCCTTCCTCATCTTCCTTTATAGTCTTTTAACCTATTGGTCAATTCCACCTGAACATGACAAAGCGGAAGAGTACCAAAAGATGTCAAATTCTTGTAAATGCCAAGAAAATCTGCTAACTGGGAATACCCTCTTAGTAGAAAAAAGCTACATGGAGTAGATTGACCTTACAAATACCCCCACTGCACTGCAGCGAGTACTTCCAATGGAGTCTGAACTTTCTTGAACATTAAAATGAGCCAACCTCAAATTTCATAGGAAACACAGCTTTTTAATTGTGGGGCTTATGGGGACATCTGTGTTATAACAAATGTCATGTCAGAATTGTCTCATAGTTAGCATTAAGCTAGACATTCACAAATATATGATGGACTTAATTCACCTCGATATTAGTAATTAGAGCCACATCAGAGCATCCTCTGCTTACTCCAAATCTAATACTGCAAACCACAGGGCTGTGCCAATTCACATAATTTAAATACCTAGGTAATGAGGTTGCCCTCAGTAGAAAGGCTGTATTTTAGCTGCACTATGAACAGTTAGTAAAATCCTTCTTGATATGTTTTTTCTCATGGTTCAAAGAGCTTAGATAGCCTAACTCCTATCAGCTCTTCTTCAAATCTCCTAAAATCCCTAAATGAAAACCTTCCTTTCTTCTGAAACTCTCTTTTCCCTCACTGATCTAGCAAAGAAGCATTATCCACGCTCAGTAGCTAGTTAGGAGGGTGATAAATGACTTGACAGGATAAGCTTTCTCAAGACATGTCATAAATGGGATAAACCTTTGTTCTGAGGAAATTCCAGTCCCTTCAGAATTCAGCCCATCATCCATCCTCTGACTGCTCTGTAGGCTGATACCATGCACCGTTCTCACACAGCCCAAACCTGCAGTTTTCAAAGCAGACTAAGTGAATAGAGAAATTTAACAAAATTAGGCTTTCTGATTAATTTAAAAATTCCAGCAGGTTTTGCTAGACTGGCAACAGACAACGCACTCTGTTCCCCATAAATACATGCAGCCATAATAGAGAAATTATTCTCTCTTCTATCTCCTATTTCTCCAAGTTCCCATTTCTCTTGCAAGAGTTACTTTCAGGATCCTAGAACAGAAGAATGTACTAAGTGTCTTGCATCTCTGCAGCTACTTTTTCATGCACTGACACAAGACTTAACCAGGTATCAGCAGCTTTGCATGCTGGTTGTGTGCATATCTGTAACACTAATGCTATGAAAGTATCCAATAATTATTTATAGTCATGAGCAGTGCTCTATATATTCTAAAACACTGGTGCCTGCGCCTCTGTGTTCTGCTTTGGGTTAAATTTGACTGTTTTGTGCAAGGGAGATTTGTTTCTTTGGGTTTTTTTTTTGTTTCAGGGCTAAGCTGCAAGCAAGTTGATGCCAGAAGTTATGAGGTGGCTGTAAACTCTCTCCCTAAACATGGATGATGTTGTGATGAAACCATGGTGGAGCTGTTCAGTCTTTCATTAATTATCTAAAACCAAATATGACTGACAATTGTTGAAGGTGATCTTTTCCTCCAGCTGTTTTCCACTGTATAAACATTACCTGCTGTGATTTACATAAACACATAGGCAAACACCATCCTCAGGGAGTAGAAAACATACATGTCTTCAGTAGAAACGCTTGTATTATCAAGTACTATAATCACTAGTATGTGTTTGTACCATAGTAATATTTAAAGGTCTATGGAGGACCGGTGACCCCAATGAAAGTATTTACGAGTGTGCCTCAGAGACAGCCTGTCTGGACATGCTCAGGGGCAGAATAAGCTCCTTCCTCACACAGCATGACACTGGACACTCCTGAGTATTCAAGTGATTCGTGATTTGCAGGTGTGAGAAGGCATGGCCATGAGCTGCACTTCGAGCTGTGCTTGCAGGCTCACTGTAGAGAAAGGCAGCTGAGGGCAGCTGAGGAGCAGCCTGTGAAATACAATACGGGCATACTCTTGCAAGTGCATTACAGATTTTAGGTCCCCAACCCCAAAGTTTGAAACCCACAACTCCCATTATGAGAAGATTTGTACACAGACTTTACACTTCTCACTACAAACTCTTCTCTTAATTTGAGTAGATGCGCTCTCTGCCCTGAAGTTAAGCATACGTGTACAGTGTGCATGGAGGGTGTTCTAAGTACAAATTGGCTCTGGAGGAAGTAAGCAATTTTTCCTCAGCACAGTATCTAAGACATGGTTGTGTTTCAGGGCTGGGAGGGATTTTTAGATTCCCAGAATAGATAAACAGCTGGTGAAAGGCTAATGCACAGAAAATACATGACTTATGTACCTCGTGATTTCTTTTCTTAGCACAGTCTCTATCACCAAACAGTTTACTTAGTGTCATGATAATGGGTTTCAAAACTGAAAAAAAAAAAAAATTCTTAAAGTCAGTATATTACTGTTGACAGCATGGAGTTAATTCTCTGTATGGCAGTGCATATGTTCTAAGACAGCTTTTTGGCAGGTAAAATGTCTGTGTGTCTACAGTCAGACCTTTGTCCTTATAATTCAAGTAAGCTTCATGTAAAGAAAGAAATATTTGCAAGAAAAGGAGTACAGAATATAAACAGCTAAAATTTGCATTTTCCAGCATTAGGGTAGCAACATGTATGTGATGATCAAATGCCATGCAGTCATTACTTGGACCATAGCTGCAATTGGTATTGATTTTATGTTTGTTAATTTTGAGGTGCCCAAGCTGCAAAACCAAATAAGCCTTGTGTTCAGTAACACCACATACACACACAGATCCTCTACAGATTAGCAGAATAATAGCCATTTTGAAAATATGGGCATCTCATCTATTGTCTCTCTGTTGCAGCAACATTAGAAGATCCAAGTATCTCAATCACGAAAACCATTGTTACTTTGCAAAATACCAGTTCATACACAGAGTCATTTGCCTTGATTGATCATTAGTCGTGCCTATAGCACATGTCACTATCAAAGTACAAATCAAATATTTCTGGTTTGGGTTAGTATGAATCAGCTTTTCCTTATGGTCATAAGCTGCAAAAGAGTAATATATGTTATTAATTGTTTACTTAAATGTGTTTGTAGCTCAAAGCCTACACTTTGCTGATTCCGAAAAGCCATTAGGAAATATTCCAAACGTTTCTTGATTTAATGCTGACTAAAAATATCTCATCCTCAGATTAGCACTGTGGGATGTCAAGGGTGAGAATATTTGTTCTGGACATCCGACACAAATCCATGTTCCTTACGTAAGACCTGGGTTCCACGGAAAGTACAATTCCTTTCTTGCCCTCTTCAGAGTAAGTTCCCTTGGCTTTCTTAGATTGCTCCTAGGTGGTTTAAAAGAAGTAACTTTTTGTTGTTGTCTGAAATCTGGTGATGACCAGTGAAAAATCTCAATCACCTTTCCTTTTTTATGTTTACTTGTTTTTCTTGCCTATAAAAAAGTCTGAATAACTTTGGCATTTGAAAATTCTAGGATTTGGGAGGGGGGAAGGGAAACTGTATTTCAAAAACAGAAAACCAGTTCAGGAAATTCCAGTCAGGTCCACTTCTTGGGCCTGTGAGTCTACTTTAATCAGCACTTCCAGCTGGCCAGATTGTTACTAAGATGGTAGTTCTAGAGAGCTCGATCAGTAACCTCAAAAATGTTGATACCTCAGGATTTGAGAACCAAACCAGCTTAAGTGAAAGAATCTGTTAATTAGATATTGAGATGTTCAGGAATAAGCCATTTACTTAGGAACCTGATAATACTTCTATCAGCTATTTTGCTTTTACCAAAACATTTACATTTGAAGGCTTCACTGAATTATATATTTTTTTCTACTCACAGTTTACTTTATTATAGTAGTTGACAAACAGAGGTTACAATCTTGACTGGTGTTTAAAAGCTTCACCAATCCTTCCCTTGAAAGGTTAATTTAAAATACAGAAAATGGGCCACCTTTTTCTCTCTTGGTAGTTCTGTAATAAAAGGTTGATTGTTCAAGCAGCAGCATTCAATTATTTTGCTTCTGATGCTATCTACATGCAAAAAAATCTAGCTAAGCTCAGGTGGTCCCTGCAGGCTTTCCAGTCCCAGCCTTCAGTGCAAGGATGCAAAACAAAAAAATAGAGCCTGCAGTTAACATTCAAGATGTAAAGTGTTATATTGTCAAGTTAAAGAATGAAATTTGCTTCCTGGAATATCAGTGATATAGAAAATCTTCTGGAGTGTTTGCCCTTTTTTAAGCAAAATTTATTCTCCAAATATGTCTGCCGGAGAAAAATGTGCTAAGGAGTTCAGAGTGGCAGCCAGGGTTCAGGGAAGTTGCTCAGAAATGTAGCTGTCCCATTCTTGTGGAATTAGTCATGATACTAGACCTCTACAACAGACATTGAAAACTTATGCTATATTAATAGATTTAATATAGTTGAAACAGAAAACAAATGGTTCCCTATCTGTTCTACTTCTTTTTCCACAGGACCTGGGATGCGTAAATGATAGATGTGCAGACCAAAACCAATTAAACTTATTGCTCTGATTGTGATGGTTGAAAGAGAAACAACACTGACCTCCAGAAGTTTAGGGAGCAAAATAAATACAGAGTTTTAGCATTATGCATCAAAACTGAGACCACTGAATAACGTCCTGGAAACGTGGTGAAAATAGACATCCAGTGTAAAATAAATCAGCTCTCAAAGTGAGAGTGACGTGAATGACTCAGACCATTTTGAAATTTGTATTAATTGTGCTACTAGCATGAATTTTAGCCCCACATTTACTCATTTTTTACTTACTGACCTTATAGGTGGGAAACTGAAAAGACAAGAGTCTTTCAGAGGAGAAAATCGATGCTGTTACAATGGATCCTCACGAACAGCACCTCAGAGTGGCTCTGGCATTGGAAGGAAACTTGGCAGCACTGAACAATCAGATAAAGCACTTTTTATTTGCAAGCCAGTTGAAGCAGGTCTCTAAACAGACCAGTGCACAGATGCGTTCTGTTCCTTTAAAATCTCAGCTCTTACTTAAGAGAAAGGGATCAAATAGGAATGCAGCCAATACAGAAATGCTGGTAACTCCATAAAAAATGATGGTTTTGCCAAAAAGTGTAAAATTCCTCGTTCATGATTGAGATGTGTTAAATGGTTTGAGTTTGTGGTTTGCTAACAGTCTTTTTTTTTTTATCTCACAAAGAAATTATATGACCTGTCTGTCACGTCATATGCTGAGTGGCTGGCATCTTATTCTGACGACCTGCAGCTGATGTTTACAAAACTCTGCTGGATTTCTTCTGCCATCTTAAATAAAAAAGTCACCAGTGCCTATGAGTACACGAGGTTCCACAGAGCCCAAGCTAAGACACACATTCCAAGAAGCCCATGGAGCCTGTGCTGTGACATACTTACGCTGTAAGTGGAGGCACAATCACGCACAAGAACCAGTTCCTTTGGGTAATTCACGTTTCCCATATTTCTGGAAGAAACTCTGCTGTCCTCCTTCTCCCTCCCCAGCTGATTCAATCCATTGTGGAAAGGTAATACTGCAAAATCCATCCTTTGTTAGCCAGTGGGAGAGCAGCAGTAAACAATTCGAGGACAATAGCCACCAGACATATGGAAAACACTTCATTTTTGCTGAGCTGCCACATGCAAATGCTTTGCTAACGAGAATTCCTGAACATTGAAAAAAAACAACAACCTGCTTTCTTGTTGTTGAAACACCATACTTATTGTGGAATGGAAGATCACTTTAGAAGCTCTTAAATGACCCGGAAACGATTTTTTTTTTCTTTAAAGGCACACTTTACACTGGAAAACTACTAAAAAATATAGGTTAGGGAACAGCTTGACACTGTCAGGTAGTAGGCCAATAATGACCTCATACTTTCCACTTCCAGTGACCTTCATGGCTTCTAAGAAGTCTTTTGCATCATGGAGACTCTTGGTTGTTTGGCAGATCCCAGCGAAATCCCCATTTCCAGCTCTGAGAGGGCTGCGGTACCTCCTAACCTCTTGCTCCCTGCCTGCGGCACTTCGTGGGCACTTCTCTCCCAACGGTGTGCCACCGATGAGCGATGGCAGCCAGGGGGGATGACAACCCGCAGCGCCAGCACGTCTCCTGTCAGCGTTTGCTGTCCGTGGAGCCAGAAGCGACAGTCTAGATGGATGAGATGGCAGGGGGCTGGGGTTGGACCCCCCAAACCGCGCTCCCCCGTGAGGCTACAGCATGGTTTCCCGCAGGGTGTTCTTCCAGAGGATGGCTGGCTCAGCTTGGCTCCTCGCCCGCACTGGAAGCAGACGTGGTCCCAAGGGTGTATAAAAGTCCGGGAGGTCAGGCAATGGTTTCAGAGGGCCCTTCCCTAGCGCCGGGGATCCCCCGCAACATCAACCCCGGGCCGGCGACCCCCATACGGGCCTTGGGCGGCCGGTCCCCAGCACCCGCCCCGTCAAGCGGCTGCCCCGCTCCCGCCCCGGGGGAGGGGGGGGCAGCTACGGGACGGCTGGGCGGGCGGTACCCCACCGGACCCGCCTCCCCGCCCGGGGACGAGCACCGAGCACCCTTCCCGCCCGCCCCTCCGCGCTGAGCTGCCCGCGGTGCCGGGGCCACACAAA
>JAVJGG010000009.1:273774-301536 GCA_035590195.1 Aviceda cuculoides
GACGAGGTACTCTGTAACATGGTTTAGTGGGCATGGGTGATGGTTGGACTCGATGATCTTGCAGGTCTTTTACAACCTAAATGATTCTATGATTCTATGATTCTTATCACTGGATTATCAAACAACATATGCCTTCTTCTGTATCAAAGGCAAATAGCTATACAAGCTGTGTTCTTCCTTTTCCCTTTGTGTGAAATAGCAAAGCTCGCAGCTAGCGATGTCTTTCAATGCCCTAATTCCTTTCTGCTTTCTTGGTTTTATTTGCTAAGACCCGTAATATTGTTGGCAGTAGGAGATTACATTACATGCCTCTATGTTTGTGCACAGTTCATGATAATGGGCCAAGTTTTCAATGTGTGTGGATTTGAGAATTTTGGTATAACAATAGTTGGTAGCTAGAAGAAAGGGGTACCTGTAAAATACTACTTTTATAGTCAGGGGGGGTTTTTTTGTTCTCTAAAAAATTTTTCCTCTTTAATTTGAATTTTCCCTCTGATTTGAAACTAGTAATATCATGCTTTGGGGGGGGGGAAATGTACTAAATATCTCTGACTGCAAACAGACTTTATTAAACAAAAATCCAGTGTATCACTGTACAGGCTTATGGTTTTCCCTTCCCCCCTCAGTGGGAAAACAGGAACTTTTGAGCCGGAGGTAAATAGCTGAAATTCTCAACAAAGAGTATTTGAACAAAGACTGGTAACACCTCTTTATTGTATCGACACTATTGTCATTCTAGAGAAGAAAATGCTGGGCAGAACAAAGCTGTGATCCAAATCTGAGGAAAGAGAAAGGGAAAAGGTATGGAGGTTAGCTAAGGAAATATAATTTAGTTGTTTCTGTATATTTGAGATGGTATAATATAAACAGAACTACAGGGAAAGGCTGAGGTTTTTCAGAAGAACCACTTGGGTGGGAAGAAAGCCTGCTGCCAGCGCAGAGCGTACCTTCAGCCTGTAACCCCTCAGCTCCTTGGCTTATGTTACCTTACCTAGAGCTCTCCTTCTTACAACTTTGGGGTGTGTGCTGCATCACTTGCTGCTAATAAATTGCAGGTCAGATGCAGATAGCCTTTGACAAAGTTGGTTGCTGCATTTTTGGATATTGGTACTGCTAGCTGCCTGCCAGGTCAGGTCATGGCTGCCTCCGCTAAACCAGCAGCTGACCCAGTCACAGTTCCCATTGCTTGAGCCCTCCAGAGGTGGTTGACTGGTAGGCCGTTGCAAATTTGTGTTGAAGGCTGACAAGGTGACTGCCCTCTAAGTTACCTGCCTTACTCATCTGCCAACGGTTGATGGTGTAGTAGCCTTGTCCTCTCTTCTCACAATTTAGTCTATGCCCATGCGTAGGACCATGCCCCGAGACAGACCTGGTGTCCTGATATGCTGACTCAGCTTCTGTAATGCAGGGGATGGGGGGCGGTTGAATGGGATGGAGAGCAATCAGTGCTTATGTTTTAGACCAATATTTTGATCTCATGCTGAGGACATTTGCCTGAATTTTAGGACAAAATTCTAGCCTGTGCTAGGATTGTGGGTACACTTTGCTAGATATGCTTGATTGTACCAGTTTTCAGTCTAACAACATGCTCGTCTGCCACAGGAAAGCACTATGCCTGCAGAGGAGCTAGAAGGAGAATGTATGGGGAGTACCTTTCTGCTATGAGGAATAATCGCTCTAAACATTTCTCTTTCAGGCATGGAAGATCCACTAATCCATAGTAATCCCTGTAGTTTGCAGCAGTTCTGACGTCTGTGAACTGTTTTGGAAAATCATGTTTAGAAAGAAAAATGGAGCTGAGTATGCTTGAAAACCCCAAATCTATTAGCTGTATTGTGGGGACAGTGAAGCATAAGTGCATGCAGTGAGAGCAGCAGCCAAGAAGGACTTGTTTCTGCTTGTTTCTTGACTTTTCTGTGTTTGTTTATTATAGAAGGCAAATACAGAAGTTCCGGTTTCAGGCTGGTAGCTCTTAAATGCAGACAGCTGGAAAGGTCTCCATGCCTTGCTGTTCATTGCAGTTCACAGTTTAGCATATGATGATACACCAAACCAGTGATTTGTCTACTTCAGATACACTAGGCAGTGGAGTGCAGTAATGCAGGAGCAGCTTTGTATGCAGTCACCCTTGCAGGGCAGCAACCTCTGGCAGAAAAGCAGAGCACACATCTGAGGGACATTAAATAATTTCTGCTCACTTATTTAAATCTGAATAATCCAATGTCTTCCATCCCTGAAAGTTCTTTTTTTTCTTGGTTGGAGACTTTTTTTCCTTGAACTAGAAAGCTGGCATTTGTAGCCAGTTGTTCTGTTCTTTGTTTACACAAGGCCCATTGAAGCAGTTGGAGAACATTATACCCTGCCTCACACACAGGCATATATACTTAATTTATTACTTTGGTAGTTTGAATTTCAAGTGTCAGGTATCCCACGGAGCTTTTTCCTTTGTTCTTTTATGCTGCGTGCACCACTTGAGTATCTATTATGGAGAGCAGACAGGCTGTGGAAAGTCCTTTAGGCTTGTGGACTTTTTTTCTTCAGAACCTTAAAAATAAAGTTATGGAGCACAGTAACAAGGACTTCTCTAAACGCATGGCTGATCTGCAGTGTCTTTTTACATGTTTGTCCAATTAATTTTTCTCCTTTAGGATTAGTATTTTCACTTGCATGTAATTCTTCATCTTTAAGTTGCTTTTGTACCCTAAACTTCTCTGCAAAGATTAATTGTGGGACAGTGGTAAAAGCTTTTAAATAGATCTCTATTGAAAACTTAATTCTGTATTTGGCCTGTTCTTGATTCTTTCAAAGTAAACTCTTTCTACTACTACCATGAAAAGAAAAAAGAGAATGAAAACAAGAAAGGGAAAAAAAAGCATAGCTTGTTGGCAGAAGCAATGTTAGTATTTGTGATTACCTCTTGTTCAGTTGTGTCTTGTCAACAATTTTAAATATGACTCTTAGTGCAAAGTTATCTTTGATATATCAGTGGCAGATGGAGATTTCAGAAACAGACATGCCCAGAAACTGACTTCAGACAAATTCAGATGAGAAGTGGGACTGAGGTTTTTCAACAATGAGAGTAGTAGGCATATGGCAGCTTATTTAGAGACAAGATGAATCTTATAGCAATGTCTATGCCAAGATGTCATTTCTTTCCAAAAAGTATATTGTAGGTTGAAATCTTTATACCATTGCCCACATGGCCAAAATGGTCCTTTTTGACTGTGAAGTCTGTGAACACAAATGTCTCCAGCAAAGCATACGCAAATCTTAAATATTTATAACCATGATGTTCTTCTATGTTGTTAATGCAAAATGTATTCAGGAAGGAAAGCAATTTTGCCAGAGAAGGAAAAAGATTTTTCAATTAGGTATTTCTACAACATGTGGATCAATCTTTGTAAAATCCTTAATCTCTACCTAAAAACATGGGTAATGGTTCCTGGGGTTGGACTTTTATATTTGGGATTCGATATAGAAGTAGTCAAGAGGTACAATAAGCTTCTAAATAGGCAGACAACAACAGATCTGGATGCAGGCTTATTTTCTCATGTCTTCTGTTTGTCAGGCAAGGGAAACTTTCAACTTTTGGTGGCTAGAGGATTTTGCCTCACAGTGAGAAAAAATTCTGTATTGTACAACACCAATTTCTGTGGTGTTCAGCTGGAAATTAAAAGATACTTTCATTCAAAAAAAAAAATCTTTTTGAATGAGCAGTTAACATTCTCCTCATGTTTAAATGGATGTAGAATGAGCAGTAGGCTTTCTTAGCAGATACTCTCTTTGATTTTTCCGTTGCATCATATCTGGCTTTACGGCTGTGTATCTTAACTATAGCGCAAAATAAAAGTTACTCCCAAAGAAGTAATAAACTTGCTATTTTAATGTAACAGCTAAGAGTTATGAAACAATGCTGTGCGTCCGCTAATTATAGGCATCTCTATTTACATGGCCTAACAGGAAGATGGAGATGTAAAAATAGTAACAAAGAGCCAGTGACATTATTAATAAAGCAGCTGTATACAGCATTGTTCTCCTGAAGAATGTAGACACCATTTAAACAAAGTGGACTACATAAATAATCAGTCATAATTCATAAGTAACCATTGTTAGGAATTATCTTTTAAAAATAGTTCACCTTATTAACGTACAAACGATGGCAGAATGACTTTCTTTGTGGTTATGTGTATTTTACATGGACACATGCACCAAATGTTAAAAGTAACTTACACAAATCATTGCCATTTATTGAGAAGCTGGTATTTTTCTAAACTCCGGAACTGTATTCCTTCAGGGAAGATGTGAGAAGGGAAGATGTGAGAAAGGAAGATAGAGTGTTATAAAACTTCTTCCAAAGGAAAAGTTTGTATGTAAATAGAAGAGGCAAGATTGAGGTAGAAGAACACTTTTCACTTATAGAAGTTAATTAGAACAAAAGAGCAAACATTTCCTACCATGATGTTCCATTAAGAAACAATGGTAGTTGTAGTAATAAAAAATAATAATAAATAGCCACATTGGGGAAGACACATTCAGACAGACACATATGGCCCTGTATCTTTTGAACTCAGAATCTACTTCTGAGCTCTTCCAGTTTAAATAATAAAAGAAAAAGTAAAAAGGGATTACTGACAGTTAGAGATTACTGAAGCTAATAGTCTTTTTTTCTAATTTTTCTGTGCAAGGGAAATAATTTTCTCACAGTGCATTTCCCAAAAGTACCAAAGCAAGCGTATTCAGTGTATGCAGCAGGTTAAACTTGCAAACTCACAGCTTGTATTGTGTGCTTTATGAAGGAGAACTCATATTCAGAGCACAAGGACTACACTATGGTCTTTACCTGCGCAAACACATCTCTGCTACTTGACTTGAAAGCCTGCAGCTCTTCTCAGAAAAACTCCCATATGTGTGTGAACCAGTCACTACATTTGTGCAAACAAAAGGTAGTATGTTAAGCTTGTCATCTGCCCCACGCAAGAAATGCCCCCCAAAACCCTAACTGGGAGGGGGCAGACCCAATCCCACAGTTAGGCTGCAGCTACACTCCTGAAATTCTTTCTGTCTTGAGAAGAGATACGAAACTCATCATCAATTGAAAGTCTTGTTAAATGTGAGGAAATTGTTTCCTTTGTCCAAATCTTGGCTTCAAGTCTCAAAATAAGAATTCAAAAAGCCTGCCAGTATGGTTTTCCTTTTTTTTTTTTTTTTTTTTTTAATTAAATTGCCACAAAGAAGCACTACAAGCCCTTTTAAATCCTTCCACCAACTAGTTGATATTCCCTACTAATATGAGCTTTCAAATCTGCACATAATTTTGTAATATGAAGATCTTTTAAAATTGAAATCAATTAAATCACATGGCTTTGTATGAATTTGATGATAGGACTCATCACAAATCAAACTGCATCTCGTGTGGGTCATATAGGATGTATTTTTCTTTGCTACTACCTGGACGGGAACAGGGCTGTTTAGAGGACAAACTTGTGAATGTTACTTCTTGACAAAATCGGCTACAACTTTTACTCAGCGCTCCAAAATGCATTAATATATGAATGTTAAATCCAAACCATTTAACCGTGTAGTTTCAGTTATCTTTATGATTTATAACCAGGCTTTTGAAAAGAAAAAATGATCGCAGCATGGAATTTATTTGCTAGTTTGAAGGTGTTTGTACCGAGTCTTCATTTTTCCCCTCAAAAAGACACCTCTAGAGGCTGCACAAAAGCAGCCACCAGGAAACAAAGAAATATGTATCCCGTGCCATGTGTGTTTCTGTGTGACTATTTTGCTTTTTAATTGTCTGCTTTAAAATTCATACTTGAAAGCAGCATTAAGTGAAAACTTCCTCAGAAAGTAACTGAAAAGGCAGATTATTTTGTACTTGGATCTAATATACTATTACTTTACACTTTCCTTTCTCTGCTGCTAAAGAGCAAAGCATGGCAGGAATTCCACTGAGGAATTCCCAGCTCCATGATGCCGCGGCATTTGCTGTTACAGTACCGCTTCTCCCAACTCTGTCCAGAAGCTGTGGAGACAGTGAAGTTGAAATCAACAGCATTGCTACACAATAGCAAGGTGTTTCTTTTTAGGAAATGCTAGGTGGTGGGAGTAATCCCTGCCTCAGCCAGGCCTTACTGAAGTGGAAGGAAAAGGGAGCAGCAGTGTTCCTTTTATTCACATCCCTCATGATTGCTAGATAAGAGGCCAGGCGGTCTCCTTGCGTTGGGGTCACGTTTAGAGATTAAGCACTGTGCAGGTCATTGCCTTCCAATTGTTTCACTGGGTCCCCTTCTGGGGAGGTGAGTATGTGCTTTTTAGGACAGGCTGTTTGTCTTTGGTGGTGTTTTCCACCACCCCTCTTTATTTTTACATTAAACTGTGGCCCCGATGGAGACGCTGATAGCAGTAACCGGTGCGTTCCCAGTCAGCTGCAGCAGCTCTGAGGCTGGTTGTGGGTCTTTCTCCTGACTGACCTGGGACGGACCCATCGCGCTGTGTTCTGCATAAAGGTACTTTTGTCAGATAATAGAACATCATGGGCAAAGATGAGGCTGTGTCTTCTGCTGTGGCTATGTAGATAAAATGATGGCTAGCACTGTGTTAGCAAGGGTATATAAGTTAATATATGCATAGTGCACAGTAACCTATATAAATGTCTCTGTGCAGATCCTCAGGCAAAACACAAGTGTTAAGTTAGAATTTACAGGCACCAGTAAACAGTAGCACGCTCCTGAATACAGCCCTCAAAAACCTTAAAACATTTGATGTGGAAAGTGCCCTGGGACAAGGACCAATCTTTATGCTTTGTACACATTTTAATGACCTGTTAATGATCAACCACTGCTCTGCTGAGAAGATAGATTTTATGATGATATAATTCAAGCCGGTTTCTTCACCATTGATTGAGATTATTCCTCGTAATTCTACTCTAGAAAGAAATGGTATATTGATGTGGCATATAGTCATCCCATCCTATTCTAGTAACACTTTTGCAGCTTCCAGTACTCAGTTCCCAGGGTCTACTGCAGGAAAGTAAGGCAAATTGAAACCAGAAGTTAGTAATGGTGGTTGTAATGGATGTGGTCGATGGTCTGCTTAGTCCACTATTCAGTCTCTGATAATGACTGGTACTGAAAACTTAGGGAGGAGTGTAAGAAGGAGCACATACAGCAAGATCCTTCTCTGCTATAGTTTTCTAGCTTCTAGCAAACTGCACACTTAGGAAGAAATTCCTAAGAGCTGAAGGTTGCATCTTGACTATTCTGTATATAGGTATTATACACAGACAGGGCTGACCAGTCTTCCAGTAGTGTGTATGATGTTTTCTGTGGCAATGAATTCTGTAATTTGGTTATGTATTGGGTTTTTTTCTTCTGGATTTTTTTTTTTAAATACCACTTCCTTCTGTTTTTTAACTTTCTGCCTGATAATTTAGCTGGATGCTTCTTGTGTTTCGAGTCCTAATCCAGTCCTTGTTCCTTTCTTTATGCCAGCCACCATTCTGCAGACTTCTGTCATATACTTCTTCAGTCTTCAATAGAAAATTGGATGCATCTTTTTTCCAAACTTAACTTTCTTTTTTTTGCAGGAGCCATTCTCTGTGCCTTGCATAATCCCACTGAATCATTTTAGAAATGGGAGAGGAATGAACAGGACATACTCAAGGCATGGGTACACCGTCGATTTATAAAGCACTGTGATATGTTATGTTTGGTGGAGTTTTTTATTTTTTATTCCTTTCCTAACAGTTTCTAATCTTCCGTTGTGATGTTTTTAATCACATGGAACAAAATTTACAACCCAAGCACTGTCTTATTTCTTGTTTACCTTCTGAATATCCACTAGCCTGCCTTTAGTTATTTTTTCAGACAAAAATTCCTGAGAAACAGTAAGAAATAAACTCCTTTGTAGTGATTTCACAATTTTGATGAGAGATGGGACAGTCTGTGTTTTCCAGAAAACATCTCTTGCTTTTTTAATTTAAGCTACCTCCTTTTGATCTGTGTTACTGGTATTAGCTCTGGTCTCACACATTCCACACATATTTCTCAGGTGAAGCAACGTTCGAGCATTGTAATATGCTGCTGGGATGGACAGTATGGTTTCCTTACTCTCTCCCACCCTGGAGTTATTTTTCTCAGCTGTCAGTTGCAGTGAGCTGGAGCACTGTATCACAGAAAACTCCTCACGCATGAGTTGCAGCGTGATCAGCGGAGGCTAGAGGAGGAGTACCTTTGTGATTTATTCATTTTACTAGATGGTAGACTCATTAAGGTAACATGAAATGGGGGTGCGCTACTGCATTTTGCCCAGGTACTATTGTCTTCATGCCTAGGCAGCAATTGGTACTGCAATACCCATTCTGATTAGAAAATTAAGCTTCCCACTTGCATGCCAGCCACTAGCTGCCTGCCTCTCTCTGCTCCTCCCAGTGAGACTTTAATGTTTCTTGGGCACTCCTGCAAGCTGGCTGTGCCTCTCAGTGTGAATCTGTTTGTAAGTGCAAGCCAATACCCTTATTTATGCATGCTGCAGCTGATTCAGTACATCCTCACTGTCTGGCTGATCTGGATGATGAGCGTCACGGTCTGATCATTAGGACTAGCTCTTCTTCACTGGCTCAGGTGTAGGGAGGTCTGGTCCTCAGTTTTTTAGGCAAAGGTGCTCTTGGACTCTTTCCTAGGGAATTGGGGTAGGTGTGGGAGGACTTCCCTGCCCCATGGAGCTGTGGGAAAGGGAATGGAGGTCCGTCAGGTGTTGAAGGGCTTGGTTTGAATTCTCACTCTGAAATAGACATGCTCCCTATTGAATGAAATGTCTGTTAGCGGGCCTTGACCCATTTCAGGCCTAGGTCAGGAGGTTTTTCTCTGTGGCTTGTAATAGGATTTGGACTAAGCTCTTGAGTAAGAGAGTTCAGTCTTTAGTGAAGATGTACTTCTGGAGCGTGTTTTGGCACATGCTGCTTCTAGTAGTTTTCTCTCTTAGGAAATCTGCCCTAATAAACAACTCTGTGGGGGAGTTCTCTCAAGTGATGGCTAGTATTGCCAGTATCTCGAGCCCTCGCATTTCGTCTGTAGTGAGGGGTGCTTGCTGGTGCTGTCATGGAGCCAAGAGCAAGACAGAAAGTGTGAAGACTTGTGGGAAGTTTCAATGCTGAAACTAGTTACTTGAAAATAATTTAAAAGGTATTCAGACAATCTTTAGAAATTCTGTGAAAGTAGAAGAGACTGAATTTTGCACAGTTTTATACAAATAGAAATGTTTTCAAAGGTAGGGGAGACTTGAGATCTGTAGCTGCTACTCAGTTTGACACTAAGAGTTGTACTGTATAAATGATAAAATACTTCATTGGTATGTCCATTATGACCACTGGCATGTTTCTGCGAGCACTGTGGATTTTTAAATTTTGCTAGGAAGGCAAAGCCCTGAAAAGTCTCAGCAAAAACACTAGCCTTCTCTTTTATTTGGTGTACAACCTGCAAAAACATGCAGAATTCAAAGGAATTTTTTTTCCTGTGTGTATATAGAGCCAAAGTTATCTTCTGTGGGACTGTTTCACTGGACGACAGTCTGGCTGGATCACAAAGCTTTCCTTCACTGAGGAGGTCTTAGCAAAATAAATGCTTCCAACTGCTGGTGACACCAAATGCTTGTGGAGGAATATGGTATACAGTGTTGTCAGTAAGGAGGGGGACAGTAGTGACTGGCTGATGTCAACTCATTGTAAAGTTTTGTGTTAAAAAAGTGTTTGGGAAAGAGAAGCAATAGGCTAAGGCAATGTATTGATTAGATTATTACAGAGTACATTAACATGGTCTGTGAAATTTCAAAGACACTTAAGCAAGGATCTTGTATCTCTAAAAATGTAGCTGAAAGATGTTTTTGAATTTTCTTAGCTAAGTTTTAAAACATGTTTATCTCTTTTTCTCCAACTGCAGCACAGACAAGTTTTTTGTATTTTGTATTTTAGTCTGGATTGCTATTTGATTGATTTATCCAATACTAACAGGCTTTTACCTTTTTTTTGCTTAAGCATTTTCCTCCATGGACATCAAAATACAATTTTCTAAATAGTGGGGAAGAGTTTTGTGGGTTTGGGGTTTCATTTTGGTTTTGTTTGGTTTTCATGGGATTTTTTGTTTTGTTTTGTTTTGTTTTTTTAGCTAAAGCAAATAAATGATCCTTATTTTGCATAGTTTGTGGATAAACCTACATTTGATGTTGCTGTTGTACCCAGTATGGAAGTGAACCTATCAAAGTTGCTTTGTGCTGACACTCAAACTTGGCATAACCCCTGTGAAAGTTTCTGTGTATATATTGCTTATTTCGAGCCTTCCCTTTGAATCTGCAGGGGTTTGGCAATGTATGCAAATTGCCCCTTTGATGTTTCTGCTGGGCATCTGAAGCCTGCGCCAAGTGCCCCCCTTCTAAAGCGTTTTCCTAAAAAAAGCAGTGATTGTTCTCCCTCTAATGGCAGAAGGCGGAATTGTTGTATGTCACTTCATCGATCGTATACGAGAGCACAAAACCTCATATTTAAAGACATTATTTAAGCGCAGTGCAAACATTTACTCCATTTAGCCATAGCTGGAAGAAAAAAAAAATCGTTCTGTATCTGTCAAATATAAGACAATTAAATCTGCGTGTTCTCACGACTGTCTGTCCTTGGTATGTCTTACAGGAACAATAGAGGAGGAACGTCCTTTTTTTTTCCCCTGTTTAAATAACTTCCGCCTCCCCCTGGACACTTTGATTCACGGTATAAGATCCTGCGTTTTGGTGTGTGATCCATGTCATGACAGGTTTGGAAGATATTTGTTGATCTTACCAAATTCTTACAAACACCCAAGGGCTGGTTGACTAATCAACATCAAATAAGGGGAGCCCCTGTAGTGCTGAACTGCTGGTCTTGGCTGCCCTTAGGGATCCTTGCTTACCCTCTTAGCGCCTGATGAAAAGCATCTCCAACCTTGTCTTCCCAAGGGTCACTAAAGGTGAGATAAGAAACTAGGGAGCAGGCATGAGAAATGTTCATGCTCTCCCTGCCCACAGGAGACTCCCTGTGGTTTTTTGGCCTGCATAGAGTAGCCAAAGGAAGAAAAGGATGGAGGTTGAGACATTCATAGGCTGCTTGAGCTGCTGCTGAGGTAGCTCCTCACTTGTGATTTAGTAGTGAAATAATGATGTGCAGTAATTTAGAATGGTCTCTCTTTCTTCTACTTGTAAACCTCCTTTCTTGGGAAGGAGAGGCAAGATGTCTTGCTTTCTACTTGCTGGATTCTGTCCATGTTTAGGTGGCTTGAATACAGGAGGCAACTGTTGTTGCAAATGCACAACTCTTCTAGTCTCCTACCATCATTTCCATCTGTGCCAGTAGCAACTGTATAAATCCTACGATACTTATGCATACGGAGAACTGAAATGGTCCTAGGAGCCCTTTCTAGGATAAAGAATAGGAAAAGCTTCAGGCAAACATGCCAGATAGGTTTTGTTTGTTTGTTTGTTTTTAATTTCATGAAACTAGATGAGCCTTGGGTTTTTTCTCCCTGTCAGTTCTGGCACAATGATACTCCTTTTTCTTTTGAAAGGGATGCATAAACATTTTTAACTGTGTTGCTGAGTTAACCAGTCAAGATGAATGCTGCAGAATTTGTAACGCTAGCGTCACTGGAGAGGAGTCATTGCATCATAGGCTTTTAAAATATAGTTTGCAAGTACAAATTCAGTTCTGCAGTTTTCAAGCTGCTTCAAAAAGCAAAACTGGATACAGTGATTCAAGCTCACACCGTCTTTCATACCTGCTGACTTGTACCAGCAACCTGAGACAAGATGTGTCTCATCTACTAGGCAACAAAGCCTTATTTTTTTTTTTTAAGTGACTAAATAGTCCGATACTTTTGAAGTTCTCGACACTGCAGAAAAATTATGGCACTTATTTAAGGGTTTGAATATGCGATTAAGCATCTAATTTTAAACCTGCACACTCAATAATATTGGACTTTGCTACAAAGTTATTTCCTTTTCATGGTATCTGCCAGCTGCTGAAGTATCCATTAGTACATTTGACATATTAATGCATTCTAGTAATGGAGGTACCTGATCAAGCAGCAGCCAAATGGTCACGAAATAGATGTCCAATGTGAAGTCAGAGACTGCAATATACAAGGGAAAACAGCTTGCATTTATCATGTACTGAGTGAAATCCCTATCTCCCATCTGACTTGAAAAACTGGACCCAGCTGGTGGAGCCCTTATAGTCTTAGGACCCAGCATACCCTCTCATCAACTACCACATGCATTATTTTCTTCAGTCTTCTTGATGCTTTTTCCTTCCTTTCTGAGAGTAATTTTTTACAGGATTGTAGTATGTTCCTGTAATTCTAAATAAGCATATTCTGACTTGCTCATAAATTAAAATCAAATACGTAGCTATTACCAATACACTCTAGCATACTTGGTTATAACGAGATACAGGTCTTTCCCAGTTACTGAGTGGAACTTTCTCCCTTGTCTTTGAGCTGATCTGAAGCAGTGAAAGTAGCTGTGTACTCTCTGTGCACACTGTATTACTGTGGGCACTCCCCAGGTATTGCAGTTGCTGGTCTTTGCTTTATGGTATTGCATACCTCTCACTCACTTGCCAGATTCTGTACACTAGATGCTCATTGAGATGTCATTTGAATATAGTCCAGTTATTCCCAGTGAGGAGGTTTGTTATCAAATCAGCAGGAAAAGCGGTATTCTCGGCTCCAGCAGATGCACAAATGTCATCTGGTTTGTACTGATCTGTTGAACAGCAAATGTGTAATACAAGGGACAGTCAGAATGTTACGAGGCAGGCTTTTAACACGACGGAAACTATCTCAGTATTTAACATGCTGAGAAGACAAGCTAATCACAGAAGACTTGTCTAGATGTCTATGTTCCTTTGACTCCTTAGGTATTTTGTAGATGCTGACGGCCAGTGTGAACTTTAAATCAATTTATTGCGCATGTTTACATATGCAATAAACCCCTTTGCCATATCATTTAACTACACAGAGTGAATTGTTGACCATGAGCTGATCTGACCTTTTCAGGTCTAATCAAGAAATCTGAAATACTATTTCAGCCTGTCAGCTCCAGTAATATGCAGTAAGAGTATCTGGGTCTAACTGAAAATGTCAGATGCGCTCTAATATGCAACCCATCAAAGTTACGATGCATATGAACGAAGAACTGGTTAAGAATATAAATCTGTAACATCCATGGTGCATCTCAATTACTTTGATAAATTGTTCTGCCACTGATACAGGCTAGCTAAATACATGCACTAAAAGCAATTCTCTGGAATACATATGAGATGTACAGCAGCTTAAATATTAAAACGATCTTGAAAGAGAGGTGATAATACCAGGTTAGAATATTACTGGAAAAAAAACAGTGACCATTGAGAATACCAGTGCTCTAGTTAATGTCTTGCTAGCTTCGTTGTGTGGTAATGTAAGATTAGTGGTCTCATGTAAGCTCAAAATTTTCCTTTTTAATTTTAAGAATTTGCTGCTTGTGAAGTTTTTACTCTTTCCAGAGATAATCCATTATATAAGCTGAGGTGTCCTTATCAATCTTATTTGTGTTGAATTTAGTATTAAGCATTTTTCATAGTGTTGTGCTTTTTATGGAAAAAGTCTACTTCTATTTTTAAAAGCTTTCTAAAAAGCAACACTGTTATCAGTAAGTTATGTGTTTAATGATGTTTAATTTCTTTGTTTTCTTTGTCTCATCTTTGAAGTTTCTGTTCTTGGTATTTTACTGGATATTCAGACCTAGGATAAATTTGTGTTCAGTAATTATTTATCAAGCATGAGACCAATTATTCATTGGTATAATTTCTGCATGATGAATTTAAATTCGGGTTAAAGTGGATGGGCACAATGAAATGCAACTTTATATCCTAACAAAATGGTATTTTGTTAGCTAAACAGTCTATCAAGGTTGTTTAATCTTAAAGCAGTTGTTACACTAAAATTGAGTTGGCTTTTAATCTAATCATGGGTAGTTTGTGCAATTTGAAGCATTATTAACTGAATTGCTACTATTAGCAAAATGTTGTTGGAACTAGAATTAAAATGAACCATGGGAAGCATTGCTGAACCGATAACTTTGCATTAAGGAATAGTGTATATTTTAAAGCTACCCAGTTAATGCTATTTGAACTGTTCTTGTGAGGCAATGCTGCCCTCCCCTGGTATGCTGCGGAAAGTAGGAATTTTTATCCCGGTCCGAGTGAGTTCTAGGGCTTCCTGTTAGAGAGAAATTGCTGAATTGTTGAAAATGGTGGAAAAAATGCTCTTTAAAAAAACACTATGTGCCTTCTCTATTACAAGACACAAAAAAAAAGTAGTGGAACAGGCTTTTGTGCAGTGCTTCTACGTATGCGTGGTGCAGATGTAGATGAATGTACAAATAATACACAGGAATATAGAGTGATCACAGAAGACAATGAATTGAGGGCTGAATTAAGTTTGGGTGGCAATTTGGAGCATGAATTGAAGACAGTAGGTAGCTGCTGAGAGTTAGCGGAACTGATTATAATAAACTTTTGTTTAACAGTATAGTTTTGTCTTGTATATAATGTTTAGAGATTTATCAGTAATGTTTACGTGTTCAGTTCTGCAATAGAAAAGTAAATGGGACCATGGCCAACAACTTGCATGGGAATAGCATTAGCTCTTGTGCAAATGAAGCAATAGCAAAACTGCCACCTTCTGTCAGGGGCTATTGATTACAAAGATACCACCATAGGCTCAGGAAGTCCCTCCACTGCACATTCCTGAGAGCTGAAGAAGGTAATCCAATGAAATATTACAATTTCATGGTCTATTCTGTTATTAACCACTGCTGGAGACAGACTATTGGGGTAGAAGATTCTTTAGATTGTCCAGCTATGGCTGTTGTCTGTTAAATAAGTGTGTTGCTATTTGCTTTAATTTTGTCTTCCTTCTATTTCTGACTGCTAGGCAGTTTTGCCATAGTCCATATAGCAGAAAGAGATGAGACTTGTTTCAAATACAAGAATTTTAGTTCCCATGTCTGACTCCAATAAAGTGTGTGTGTGATGGGGGCTGGTTTTTTTGTTTGTTTGTTTTTAAGGTATAAAATATCCCTTTCTTTTTATAGTTAAGATTTTTCTAATTGCTGGACAACTTGCAAAACACACAACTTTTCTTCCTGTGGCATATGACTTGACTTCTGTTTTGTTTGCTCCTCATACCTCTTAATGCATTGGAAATCACCTAACACTAGAGAAAACTGGAGAGAGTATGTTAAAGTCTCTGGTTCGTGTGTTTCTTCATGACTTAGATGTGAACAGATTGCCAGATTCAGGATCAGGAAGGAGTTGTTTTCCCCAGACTGGTTTGCCTGAGGACTTTGCTTGCGTTTGAGTTCTTGCCTACTGCTTAGGGTCAGGTCACTTGGGAGATGTTTTAAGAACTGCAGAATATAATATAATGACATTCCCAACCTGATCTGCTCTGGTCCAGCAGCATGTTACAGTGGCGGTGGCTGTTGGTGTTTTACTACTACCTTTTATATTAAGGTCCTAGGAGTTGTTTTGTGTCTATGGTGCCTGCCAGTGCACAGAGCAGGTGCGGACCATTTTGAACGAGACCCCAACTACTCAGTTACCTGTGACTGTGGCAGATGGGAGCTGAAGATCCCAGTGGTCCTTCACAGGCTTCTGTTTCTAAAGTGACTTCGCTGACTGCACAATAGTGGTATATACCTTCATGCACGTAAGCTAGTAGGCTATAATAAGCAATCCTTTTGAGACCTAGCTGTAAAACCGCTGCAAGTATGGCTCCATAATAGTTAAAGGTGAGCTAAATCAACACCGAGATGCCTCATTCTGCCTTTCCCTTTGTGACACCCTGCCACAGCAAAACCAGTTTTATATTTCTTTTTTTGTTAGATTAGTATTCTGTCAGTGTAGCATCCCAACTCAGCTCATCAAACGGTTATGTGAATGGCAGTGGTGTCATTCCTTGACCTAGAACAAATGTTTGAGGCCTAAGACTGTGTAACAGTTTTATTTCTTCTCCATAACTTTTGCAGGTACTGGGACTGCTGGTGTGGACCCTGATTGCTGGAACAGAATACTTTCTATACCCAGCCTTTGGCTGGGTGATGTTTGTGGCTGTGTTTTACTGGGTTCTCACTGTCTTCTTTCTGATCATCTACATGACAATGACCTACACCAGGATCCCCCAGGTGCCATGGACCACAGTGGTAAATACACCCATTCTTTGTTGTTTCAGGTTTGCCGAGTTATGAAGCAAATAAAGTATTGATGCATTCTGTGGGTGTAGTTAACCAACTGTACTTGTGCTTTTTGCAGATTTTTCCCTAATTACCGTGTAGCTGCATACCTGCAGTGTTTAACCTTCATACTACCCAGATACTTTTAAAACAATTCCTATGATGTTTCACTGTTTTGTTCAGCGGTTGATGTAGTGACTTGATTTTTAATAAAGTGCATGTGACTGATACTTATGCACAGTGGCCTCTTTTTCTCCCTGTAGTGATTACATCCCATGAAGAATGAGTCTGTTGCTGCTTCTGAGCTAACAGATATGGCCATATGGCTTAAGCAGCAGAAATCCCTACTTGAATCAACACCATGAATTGGAAGTGGGGCCCTGGCTCTTAAAACATGAGTCTTCCTCTGCTAAAGTAAAAGGAAAGGTGGTTCAGAGGTAGCAACAGTCTGACAATCTATGTATGGCCTACTGTTAAAATGGTGCTGAAAATTAGTGTTGTATATATGTAAAATATGTGCCATGTAATCCTTTGCTTTTAGCTCAAGACTTCATGCAAATCAGATAAACAGCTAATGTAATTACAGAAAAATTTCACACACTTAAAATTCAGATCCAGTTTTTGTGATTTGAACAAACCTGGCTAGCTGTACCTCTCAACAGTATATTTTTACATGATTTTCATAACAGGCTGATATTCAGGGTAATAGATCCTAAAAGTCATTGTCATCTCAGCCAACTGGCTATTTGTGATCATCTAAGAATTATTATGAATTTTAGCTTTGCATTTTTCTGATACAGTGAGATACTGTTCTTTTTTTTTTTACAAGGCAAATAAATATTATTGACTAGAATTCTGTTATTTTTATGATATAATATATTTGACTTCTGTCTTTCAAACAGCTTGTTATCAGCTATGTTGTGTACGTGACTAAAATTGAATACTCTTCATCTTCCCATTTGCTGCTGTAATAAACAGCCAGCTATAGCAATTATTAATAAGCACAACCAGGATTATGTTCAGATAGCTTCTCTGTTTTCAAGTTTCATGACCAGCAATTACCATTAAGGCTGTAACACTGCTATAGAAATGTTGGATTGTTTCAATTACAGCAGTAATGTGTCTGGGTACATTTAAAGGTGTGGTTTGTTTTTTTTTTCCCCATTGCATTAGATGTAAGTTAAGTACATTTAAAGGGAAAGCATCTTTGTATCCATTTGGATACAGCTTTAGTCATTATCTCTCTTTCATCAGTTTAAAACTATTATCAGACAACAGCTGCACATGAGCTGAGCCTGACAGTGGTAGACAAGCTGGAGTGTTTGATTTGTTTCTACGTCATATTGAGTGTATTTCTTGCTCTGAGTTCCAAACATATTGTAGATATGATCACATAAGTGTAGGTCCAAAAGGTAGTCTTCTGTTATAGTAAAGGGTAATATGAAGATAAAATAAATGCAAAATAAATAAAAGATGGTTGCATTCCAGCTTATTTTTCCCTAAGGTATTAAAAGTGTTGTTGGGAACAGCCTTTGAATTGGATCTCTGCCACTTCTGGCTGGCTAAGAGGAATGTTGGATCTCTTTTCAGATAGATGTTGTTAATGTCTTCATTCAAGAGAGCATGACATGTACCTTTTTGAGTGATACACACCTTTTCGAGTGAGTGAGTTTATACTCGTCTTCCTCCTATTCTCTGAAATATTCTGAATTTCAGTTTCTGCTAGTTATTGCTCTGCCTCCTTAGGCGACAGTTAGCTCAAACTGTTCCTATTGTATGCAGGATCCAAAATTACATCTGGACTTCTCTGTCATAAATTCACTTTTTGCAGGTTAAGCACATTACCAAATTACTTAAGATGCAGTTACTTTTACTGCAAATTAACCCAAAGGATGTGCTTCAAAACTGGCTGTCCTTAATAGTGCAAGTTCTTTGCTAAAACAATCAATGGAAGCTTTTAAAATCTGGTAAATCTGAATTTAAGAAGCAGATGGTAATTTAGCATGAACCATTTGGTTTGAGTAATATATTGGCAGTAAAGGCCCAATCAGCTTGCATTGCATTCCATCTTCCCCAACAGTGTTATTTCCCAGAGCAGCACTTCTCAAAAATTGTGTGCTTTTTTCTTTTCTACATGACAAGATATTGCAGGGATTTGTAGCTTTCCAGGGTAATTGAGTCTTTTTGGAACAAGAAATCTAAAAATAACAACAACAAATACTCTAGACAGTCAAATTTGGAGTTTGAAAATCAGTGCTTTACAGTTCATCTGAACCTGCCGGTTGTTGGCATCTTATCCTAAAACTGACAGTTTGATATTTTATTATTGTAATGCCCAGGTAAAACAAGAGAGGTGAGATCTGTGGATAGACATAATACTTCTTATAAGATCAACTGATATAGGTGAGAGAAACCCCACTTATAAATAAGTGTATGAATCAAACTTCAAGTTCCAGGCCTTGGACTCCATCTGAGTGTTGTGGCACTGCCCATCTGTGGAAAGGTGGGTAAGTGGCTCTTGTCCAAATGCCCTCAAGTTGCAAGGACTTAGGAACCACGGCAGGACGGACGTGCATGCCCTTCAGCCTGCTCTGAAAACTGTAAGAAGGTTTGTTGCATGGGAAGTGGTGACCTGAAGACTGACATGTTGACAAATGACAGCACAGCATGCTGTGCTCTGGAAGGGCCTGCAGTTGAGAAAGCTTGTGTTTGGGGAATGGCTTCCCTTCAGAAAGTTTTGAACCCTGTGTGTCACGGGAGCCTGTGGCAGTGGGCCAGACTCCACCAAGTCTGAAGTAAACTCTGCCAGAACCAAATGTCCTGGGTATGGATGAGGAGCTTCCATACCAACTATTTCAAGTTGATCCACACTTTGGTGCACTGAGGGAATTGTTGATGTGGATACAGCTGTTGTCACTGCCTTCTGAACTTCTTGGGCTGCAGCTCTTTTTTTTAGGTTCTGCCAGAGTTAGTGACTAGTGAATTCAATAGAGAATAATTGGCATATATTCCTAGCATCCACTGGGTCACACCATGGCAATTAGTAAGTTGGAGGTGCACCAGTATGGCAACATTTAGAGACAGCTGGGGCAACAGAGTTAAGGGCTATGATATTTTTGTGACACTCTGAAGTGCAAACATGGGGCCAGAAGATGAAGGGAGCAGATCATGTACAACATTAGGACCTGATCTAAACCGAGTTACCAATTCATGCAATTGTAACTAGGTGCAAAGCATGTCATGGGTATTCCACTTAAACATGGCATCAGTGAACTAAAAGTGTATTTTATGGCCAAATTCATGTGCCTTAGACAAGTAACAGAGTGGAGTTTGTGGGGGGTTTCTTTTTAAATAAGAATGAACTTCCTATAGCCATGACCAAGTAGTGAGTAAGTAAAGGACAAAATATTAAACTTACTTACTTTAAAAAAAAAAAACTCATACCTTTTTATCTTCTTAGACTTCCATTCTCTCTTCATTTCCTGTTCTCTTTCACATGCAAAACCCAAACAAACTGGTTTTGTTTGTTCTCTGTAGTGTTGTGTGAGATCAATATTACCCACTTAGCTTCTTTCTTAGTAATGAACATAGGTACCCTGAGACATTAACTATGCTTCTTGAAAGAAAAAATGCAGCATCTGCCATGGATGGGTCTTGATGACCCATGTAGTCCATTCAGACTGTCCTCCTTGGCTTTATCTGTTTCTTTCTCCTCTCAAAAACAAGCAGAAAGGAAAGGTGGAAGAATACAACTGAAAAAATTACACTCTCTTTATCTCCTTCAGAAGTGGAGAAGACAAAGTTTTGGAAGCTTTATATTCTTCATATGCCACGAGTTATTGATTCCTACAGTGTATCTTTGTGTAGATTAGAAATGTAATCAAATTGCAGTGTTGTTTTGTTTCTTTTTTTTTTTTCCATGTAGCGTCATATTCTTACTGCCTAACACTTAGATTGTGATAACCAAACTGTGTCCTTATTTTCATGTTTGGAAAATCACAGCACACCAGCTTTAATACTTTTCTGGATTTAGTGTGATGGAGAGAACAGTTTCTCCAAAATGTTCTTTAATGTTTATGGATCTTCAAAATAAGCAGTTAAATTTTAATCTTGCAGATAGATATTTGGAAGAAGGTAAAAATAGTTAAGAATTAAATTTCTTGTGTATATAGCATGTGTATGTTATATTTCAGAGGAGAGTTTCGTAATGTTGGAATAGAAAATGGTAAGAAATGCATGTGCATATTAATTGTGTTGTTTGTTTTTTCAATAGGGTCTGTGTTTTAATGGAAGTGCCTTCGTTTTGTACCTCATTGCTGCCATTGTAGATGCATCTTCAGTTACCAAAGAACTGGACAGTCACAATTACAACAGCTGGGCAGCTTCTTCAGTGAGTTCATTTTTTGTCTAAATCAGTTCTATGTCCCATAAAGTTATATCAAAAGAAGGCTTGCTGGGAGTGTGGGTTGAAATGCACACATTCTGGATTTTGAAAAGCAGCAGACTGATGCAGAAGCTCATACACAAAACCTATACATAGCTGTAATTTAGTTCATAGTTTTTGGAGGTGACTAGAAATTCCACCAGGAGATGACAGTCACACCAGAAAAGGCTGTAATGTTTTTAAGATCATACTGCTTTTCCCCTCCCCTGCCCCCACTTATTACTAGCCCTCTGGCAGAGGGTATAGCCTGTGCATCAGAGTAGACAAAACAGGTTGTGTGAGCACCAAGTCACCTCAATGCACTTGGACAACTTCAAAAGCAGTTTAAACTAACTCAGCTAACTTTGCACATATGTGGATAAGATGCATTCAGCTTTTTGTGGGCTGAGCCCTATACACAGCACCTTTGGGAAGGTCCTGAAGCGGTATTGCTGTTTCTACAGTGATCTTCCTGTTACAGTGTCAGCTTTTGACAGTCTTTCTTCTGAGTTGGGTGGGCAATGCCTGAAAAATCATGTAACTTCCCAGTGTTTTAAAGTGGATGCAAATCATTAATTAGTCTGACATTACTGTCTTACTACTTATATTTGGAAATCCAAAGCAGTCAGGCAAAGTGGGTGAAAAAACACTTTTTTTTTTTCTTAAAGAGCCATGTGACTTTCTGAGTAGGTGAATGCATTGTCTAGCTAAGTTAAGGGAGCTGTAAAAGAACTTTTTGCACTTTGTGGCAACAGTAGTCAAATTCAATTATATACAGTAATTCCAAATTACAGCTACGACGCTGACTGTGCTTCTGCAGTTGTCCTCTCTGGACTATTCACAAATCCTGTCTTCTGTCTGAAGCTTATTGTATACAGCCATGAATGCAGAGACTTGAACACCCGCTCTGTTTTTGTCTTGGGAATTGGATAACTATGTACCTGTCGTTTCAGTGGTGTTCAGGGGCTTCTTCCCTTGGCAGTTTGTAACTATTGATCTGTTACTCAGCCACTGCTGTTGACAGGATCCTGCTTGCTGCTAGATAAGCTTCCATGCTGATTCAGGTTTTATGCAAAATGCATGAATGCTCAGTGTCTCATGGGATGTTTGGAATCTCTCCTAATACCTCCTAATAGTGTTTATCTAATGCACTGTCTAAATAAACTATTAAATGTAGATTCCTGCTTTCTGAACCCATTAAGGGTTTCATGGATAGATGTTTGTGAGAATTTAGCAAATCATCTATCCCCAACAGTCTTTCTGTGTTAGAAAGCTTTTAGATGGAGCTTTTATTTCATAAGAAACAAAAATATTGGAAAAGAAGAATGCTACAATTTTCTATTGTAATAATATTTTACACCATCACCTACAGTTTTTGGCTGCCACATTGAATTTACATTAGACAAGACTCACCAAGAGCCCTCTGTTGGAAGGCTTAGTTTTACTGCCTCTAGGCATGCTTAGTAGTGCCTTGCTCTCAGAGCTGAAGTGCCTACGCAGGCCAATGATGTTATGTATATAAGCAAGAAACACTGGTAGAATCATAAAAAATTTTTAGGCTGGAAGGGACCTCTGGAGTTCATCTGGTCCAGCTCTTTCCCCCCGTAAAGCAGGGCTAACTCTTATCAGGCTACCAGGGCCTTGTCCGCTTGAGTTTTGAGTATTTCCAAGGATAGCTATTCTACAATGCCTGTGGGCCCCTGTTGCCATGTTTGATTACTCTCCCTGTGATTTCCACAGCCCCCCCCACCTCCCCGCTAATACCCAATTGAAATTTCCCTTCGTGTAACTTGCATTTGCTCCCTCTTGTCCTATCGTTCCTCACCTCTAAGAAAAGTAGTGTTAATCCTGTTTGCAGTGTCAGCTTTATTTGGTTCAGTTACCAGCACAAAACATTCTGGTCTTATCGTAAGACCATTTTGAACATTGTCTGTGTTCAAAATGCAGTGATTAACAGGAACTTAACCACTGGCACTGCATTGGACTTTATCAGTACAACTGAAATAGTTCACAGCTGTTCTTCGGTTTCTGTGTGCGTATGCTACAAGGACTGCAGAAGCAACACTACTGATTCTGTGTAGTTTTAATCTTTAAACATAAAATAAATCTGGCCTGCTACAGAAGGCTTATTCTGTAATCAATTTCTGACAAAGTAGTAATATCTCAACATGGTTGCTGTTGCTGTTACTTGCACTGAGGACCTCTGGAGCTGGTAACCTAATCAGTACTGCTGTTTGAGAACATGTCTGGGCCTGCATTTTAAATCCAGGTTTTCTCTGTCAACAAACCTGTTGGGATGCACAGTGTGCCATACTGAGGTACAGGTGGGCTGTAGGCAATTCCTGGAACATAGCAGCAGTGCAGGAGTGGTAGCTTGAGCTCGCACTGTCCCGTGGACTACCCCTCAGTCTTGACCAGCAATCGATGTTAAAAGCAGCAAGTATAGGATTGGTGGGAGTCCAGTCTATAAGATCCACACTGAGGCAGTATGATGTGGAGATATGAGTTGAAATATGCCATGTTTTTCCTGCTTCTAGACCAATATTTCTAAGCAGAATATAAACTTACTTACACAGTGTTGACTGATGGCTACACCAGTACAAGGAGGTGAGAGAGTGCCATTTTAATCAGCCTGCTATTTCTCCTTTTTCTAAATCCCATAACTATTTTTTTCATAGAAATGACAGTGCTCTCAAATATGTTTTTTTTTCCTAATATATATTTTTTTCCCCTTCTCTCTACAGTTCTTCGCCTTCGTGGTTACCTCCTGCTATGCTGGAAATACATATTTTAGCTTTATATCTTGGCGATCGCGAACTTTGCAGTAAATTTTGTTAAAATGAATTCTGTAGTATAAAATATCTTGAGGACTATAATCTTTTGACAAAGGCTTGGAAGAGAGATGAGGTCTTTTTGAACATTTCTGCTAGAATTGACACAATATATTTTAAGCTGAGATTTTATGATTATTTATAATATCATTCCATCTTTAGAGACATCTAACAGCGACTTTGTACTGTACAATAAAATTTCATACTGCTTCTTTTAAAATTAACATCATATTTTTCTTGATATTGTATAGATGTTATTACCAAACCTTTAATAAATCTTACTCAGACAATGTGCCAATTTTGTAAATGTAACTTTTTAAATGTTACAGGTATACTTTTGATACTGAATACTACAAATCAAAACTAAGATTGATCCCGTCTCATTATTATGTATAAAAAGTGACATTGTGCAGAAAAAAACAACCCAAAACATTAAAAATAAATAAATAAATGACCCAACTGTGCATGTTTTGTAAACCAAGAGTAAAAGGTTGCTTTTTAAATTTCTTTTTCAGAGTAAAATACATACTACTAAGAATGACGATCCTGTCAGTTTGCATATTCTAACAGCTTCTCACAATCAAGAGATTGCTTTTGGAACCTGTTACTGTAGCACTGAAGCTTGCTGAAGGAATGTTGCACCTGAAACACATTATTTTAACAGGTTTCTCAAATCCAGCAGGCTCCGGGGCGTAAGTCTAGACAACACTCCCTTAGTACTCAGTATTTAACCTACTGAGAATATTGCAAACCACCTGCTACAGGTAATACATTTGGTTCTCAGGGGACTGTGTTTTTCTTTTTTCTCCTCAGATTAGGCCATTAATCTGTCCTAATTAAAATCTGGGCTTCTAAATCCTATTAAATGATATAAAGATTAAATTCATAGAATTGTCAAGACACCAGTGCTAGAAACAAAGAATTATTGCCTTCTTTCCTGTCTACTGGCATCATCTGAGTTGTTAGTTTAACAAATGAAGTTTTTAATTTGACACTTATGTTTAAATATCTTTGAGTCAAGCAGAATTATGAAAAGATTATGACTCTCAAAACAGATACCTTTGAAAATTACTTTCAAATACAAATTACCTAAGGAATTTTTTTTCTAGGAATTTTATGGAGAGTTGTGATTATTTTATTATATTATTTAAAGCTTTTCTCATTTAAATGACTGCTTGTAAATCTTTTATTCCTGGATTAAGAAGATTTGGACTCTCTTCCAGTCTTCAAAAACTTAGCTGGACAATTCTATATGGTAGTAGAGAAATCTTACTGCTTAAAAAAACATCTTTATTTCTCCCCATAACTAAATGGTGTGTGCTTACTTACACACGTGCCCTGCAGCAAAGAAGATTTATCAGCAGCCAGCTAATTCTGTTTTCAGTCACATTGTTTTGTTCTTGATTATCTGTTGGAGTCACAGGATTTCAGTGTAAGGGAAGCCAAGATATTATTTTAAAACCTATATTTGCCTGCAGATTGCATCTGGCCTGTACAACAAAGGTCAGGCTGTCTGCTGCTTGCTAAAATTACCCACTTGTAAGAAGGAAGAAGGGCTACCAACTATGCGTTTTATCTACACAGATAAAATGTGTCATTAAAATCCCATATGCTCTTTTCCATTGATGGAAAAAAAATCAAAGGCATAAAAATGATCCAAATGTCAACTGATAAAATGTGACTAGAAATATAGCCAGAATTAAAATCTCATCAGTAAAAATGCTTTCATAGTAATAGAAATTCTTTCTTAAATGATATTTGAGGTACCTATCTTAAGTCAAAAGAACATGACTATATTTGCACAAATGTTTCATGATTTTGTGGTAACTGCAATGGTCTGATCTAAAGTCATAACCCAGACGACATTTGTGGATAGAGGTAATAAGAGGGAGAAGAGCTAAGAGGGAGTAATGTGTTTCATCCAGTTTACCAAAAACTGTCATGGAAACTGCGTTACATGTCAGAATAAACACATTTAATGAAGAACAAAACCACACTATTACCAGATAAGGAATGATTCTGGCAAAATATCTACCACTTCTCCGAGTCCTCAGCACTGATCCTCAAGGGGAGATGTGTGGCATGTCTTCCAAAGCCAAATCTGTGAGTTGAATCCTTAATTCTGAATTTAAAAAAATACGCACTAGGCAAAAATTTGCTTTATGCTTGGCCCTGCTTATTTTCACAAACCATAACATATCTGCCTTATTCTTTCCTTTTAGAAAGATAATTATCTTGCTTCCCATGCTCCTTCTCATCTGTCTCATTTCTCAGCTGTTCCCCAGGTACCAGCTGTCTGTTCTTCAAGTGTTCTGAATACCTAGTTAAAATTGGAGGAATTGGTACAAGCTGAGAATTACTTCTGAAGTTTGTTCCTCCTCTTTCAGGCCTGAAGAAAGGCATAAGCACCCAAAAGGTTATCAATTTCTTCCAGCACATTAGTCTTAAATACTGATTTGCAAACTATGACTTTGTATATTCTAATATTGATAAAGAAGATAAGTTAGCAGTGGTTTATCATATAACAATTAAAACAAGATTTGTGGCTGGTAAGTGATGAAATCATTAGTGAAATTCTTAATACGGATATTTAGAAGAATAAACAAAATGCCAATCAACTTGCAAAATGAACGTATTTGATGTTATAAATAACTTATTTCAGACAGTCTCTGAAAAATCTAAGCCACCCACATACATAAGGATACTTGATGTCAACTTATGGCCATCAAATTTCATTTTTAAAGGAGTGGTCAGTACCTCTTACCATCATACATGATGCACTTAAGAAGATGAAGTAAATAGCATGAGAACTGTAATAAAAACTTCAAATTCAGCAGTGTTTTAGACTGACTTTGTGCCAGTGGTTTACAGAAGATGCCTGTAGAAGTGGTTTACAGAAGACTGAGTAGAAAGTATGACTGTTATTCTACTTGTAGTAATTTAAAGGTATTTCTATTTCACTGGGCTGAACTCAGATCAGCAGGACTCCAGTCATATACACACTTTCAAAAGAAGTTAAGAACTAGAGAATCTGAATCAGCAGGTAGGAAAAATATATTTCTTAATAGGAAGTATGGAAGTTGCTAGAACCTTCCTCCACAGGGCTTGCAAGAAACCTATAAATGTGCATGCTTCTGAACTTCAAGTGTAAGGAGAACAGGAAAAAAGAGAAGCAGCCATTTAAAAAAACCAAAACAAAACCACACCAAAAACTCTTTCTCAGCAGCTAGCATTTTACTCGTGGCAGAGGGTGGCAATGTTGTAGCTTTGATATCTAATGACATGAGATAAAATTGGGTGGGACAGGCAATGTCTTTTATTGCAACTACTGGCTGGCTTAATAGAAGCCCAAAACTATGTACTGCTTTGATCTATTACAGACCATTGCCCACACTGGCAAACCTTCTCTTGCTCTTGTAAATTGCTTACGCTAGCCCCTTATTTGTGTTGGAGATCATCTGAACTTACTCGTCTTCCCTCCTAAGACAATTTTAGTTTTATTTAAATACTAAATATGAACAGAATGTGCATCCTAACTGCAGAACAGAGCACCAGAAGCTGGGGTTACTACTGTGACGAGTGTAAAAGTGGCATATGCCCAGCTCGGAGGCCTGCTATTACCTCACTTGTCAGAAAGCAAAACAAGTTATTTTTAAACTTGAGGAAACACATAGCTTCCTTTGCTGAGCTGTGTTAGTATCTCCGCGCGATTTAATTCAAACAATGGGGCTGAGGCGTTTGGACAGTCATTGCAGCGCTGCCTGCCGCTGCCCATTTAATGCAAATATTATTTCTTTTACGAGGCCGTGGATCAGAAGGTTTGGGGTTTTTTGACGCGAATGCGTGTTGCGTGGGAAGACGCTGTTTGCAGCTGGACCTCCAGCCGCCGAGCAGCGGGGCAGCTCCCCGCCAGGGATGTCGCCGGCCGACTTGCCACGCGGCCGAGGGGCCGTTTGTCACCGCTCCAGTAAAGCCACGAACCGCTGGGGTGGCCGCTTCCGCGCGGAGCTCCTCTCCCGGGACCCGGCGGCGTAGGGCCAGGCGTCCCTCTCCCTGCTCGGAAGCGTTCGCTTCGGCCTCTGTTTTCACGTAACCCAGCTGCAAGAGGGGAAGAAGGGCCGAGCGTCCCCCTGCCGCCGCCGCTCCGCAACGGTGCTGCCGGGGGGTGCCGGCTCCGAGCCGCGGCACGGCCGCCCTTCGCCTGCC
>JAVJGG010000009.1:302024-315874 GCA_035590195.1 Aviceda cuculoides
CGTTCTTGGGGCCGCTGGCACCCTCGGCCCGCGCGGGCGTCGTCCTCGCCCCGGCCGGCTGTTTCTCTCGGCGGCGGGTGCGGAGAGCGCCGTCGGGGGGTGCCGGGGTCGCGGCCCCTTGCCGTCCCGGCCGCTGCGGTTCTGCTCCTCGGCTCTCGCGGCTGGCGGGAAGGAGGAACGAGTCCCGGTTCCTCTGGCCGAGCGAAGCGCTCGGGTCTGTCAGGAGCTGCCTTCGCGTTTTCCTACGGCAGCGATGCGCGCTTCCAGTCAGGCGGACCTGCGCCAGCCCGCGGTAACGCTGCTCGCTCGCGGGGCGGCATGGTGGTGGTTTGATAGTGGTCGCTAATGGTAATTGTTAGTATTAATAACTTCTCGCCATTAGAAGCAGTGGTAACGCCGTGATGGAAAGGCACGTCAGGCCCCCAGCGGACTACCTAGTTCTTTAGGGTAGGTAAGTCTTGGGGAGAAAGCAGGGCCAGCGCCGGCAGCGGGCTGGTCAGGTTGGGCACCGTGGCCGAGAGCACCAGTCCGGCTTGGCCCTGCGCCCTCTCAGTCGGAGACCTCCAGGCATTGCCCCAGCAACCCAGGGAGGAGCTGGGAGACATACAGCTCAAAAGCAGAAGTTCAAAAGAAATCGACAGCAGAGAGCTGCCAGGGTCAGAGATGGTGCCTTCATTTGGCTCAGCGCAGGAAACCTTGCTCCGTCCAGTTACGGAGAGGATTGACAGATGGATAAGCTATTTCTCATTTTTGTGGCACGTTATTATTCTTAGTCCGTGGAACAATTTGTCAGCTTAATTCCAGTAACGGCAGTGAATAATGACGGATGGCTAGGAAAGAGCATGGAAGATGGCATGTAGCGATACCTCCTCACATACAGTTTCATCCTGCAAAAACTTGTATCTTGATGACATTTTGTGGTGGAGTTGTTGCCTTCATTTTTGGTAGCCCTCAATGCCTTCCCCCCAACCCCCATTTATTTGTCTAGTCATTTTTTTTAACCTGTGTAAGTTATTAGCATCCAGAGAGTCCTAAATTGACAGTAAAAGTTAGGAATCATTTTGTTCTAGGTTACAGTGGAGCAATATCAGATCCTAAAGTTTCTATTTAAAAAGGCACTGAATTTCTTCCAGTTCATTAATAGTCATCAGCTGCCTTTGGAAATGAACCTCCGTAGCAAGAGACATAATTAAATGTGACTGGGCATGGCTACCTGCACCTGCTGAGATCTTGTACTGTGCTCGTGAGACCTCAGAGTTGTCCCTCACTATGAATTCAGTTCGGCGGGCACACAGACGGTTCTCTGCTGCCTTCTCTTGGCATGGGTTGTTCCCAAACCATCCCATGAATCTGGAGTATCTTTTCAGGAGACAATTGACATTCTTTTGAGCGTGCGTCTACATTGCAAATGAACCTGTAGTCCTAAAACGGTAGACTCGTGTTTTGCTGATTAGCTAAAAGTCTATCCTTTTGCTTTCACCGCTGTGGGAAGAACAGTTCCTTTTATGGACTAGAGGTACATAGTCCTCTCTGCTCTCCATCATTCTGTGGTGTCACTACAGCTATGACGTGTGACTGTTACAGCTAGCACAAGCATGCTTATTTGCTGAAATTTCAGGGTTTGGTGCACATGTAAAATTTACATATTTTTCTGTAAATGTTTGTAATTTTATGTAATACTTCACATACTTTACATAAAATAATATTTTATCCATGATGTTCAATATCAAATTCATCAGAATATAAGCTAGCGGCTTTCTGCGGTGACTTTAACAGAAGTTAAAATAATGTAAATTAGTTCTCCTTAGCACTCTTTCAGCTTCACCTTCTTATATTTTTCTGCTTTCCAGCTTGCCTGTAAATAACATCAGTGGAAGTTACCTCAGGTATCCAAGGAGCTTTGGGCAAATTAACTTCTTGTAATAAGGTATCATGGTAGTGTTGTTTTCTCAAATAATTCCCTAAGAAAACTAAATGTTTGTGCTGCAGTGTGTAGAAATAACCAGGATAGGTTGGTTCTAGATTTAACTCCTGCAGCCAGTAAAATACGGAGAGCTAAGTATTTTTGCACCTCTCCTTTATCTCTTCTAAGACAGTAATTTCCACTATATCCATGGATCCGTTTGTATTCACATTCAGTTCTTCTTGTAAGAAGTGTTTGCAGTATCTTTCTTTGAAAAGAATTCCTTATGCTAAATCTATAATCATTCCTGCATTAGTGTTAACGTGGCTGGTGGGACTGTGGTCTTACCAAGAAGGAGAACTGTTATGCTGGCAGAAGACAAAGGTAAGGTCTTTTGAGTTAGACATATATGTCACTAAATTGAATACTGGGCCTCTGAATGGTTGTGGCTATGAAGAGGGAACATTACTGTTTTTTCTTTCTTCCTCAGTCCCTTTTACCAAGAAGTAAATAATAATGAGAGAGAACAAGAAAGAAACATTTCATCAGTTACTATAATGTTAAGGGCTGTTTGCAGTGCTTGCAATCTAAAAACAAAAATTTAATTGAATGCATATGTGCATGAAATAATCCTAATAGGTGACATCAATAAGCTATGGAAATTGTACGAAGGAAGTAGAAGATAGTGTTACAGCTGTTCTTCTGTAAGAAAGATGATAACACAAGGACTAAAACTCAGCAATCTTGGACAGGATGAAGAGATTGTGCAGCAATCTGATGATTACTGAATTGTTGCTACTGTCTACATGTTACCAGTGCTTTCTCTCCACATTCTGGATGCTGTGGTATCTAGCACAGAATGAAATTAGGAAGCAAAAAATGTGATTCTTGCCTGTAAGTCTACACAAATTCCTTTTCTTTTTTGCTAGAGAATTTCTTTAACCTTGCAGAATTATTATAGCTTTGAAAAGATAACGCTTTTTATACATGGAGTTCCTGGCTCTCTAATGCTTAGGGAATGGTCTGTAAATACTTTGAAAATAAAACAGAGAAGAAAACATAGTTCTGCGACTTGTGTATTTTGCATGGCAGTAAGACAGTTTGAAAGCTGGTTTTCATGCGTGAGTATTGCTGATGTTAGTAGGGGCTCCATTTTCAAAATCCGATCTGAATTGGTGCTCTTATTTTAACAAGAAGTTACGAAGTATCTTCAACATCTAATCCACTTCAACTGGTTTAACCTGATGGTGATTGATATAGCTTTCTTCTTTTCTTTTTTTTTTCTTTTGTATTCGCAGTTTTGCCAAGATCTCTTACATTCACAGGGATACACAGCAGGATCCCGCTGTGGCCACCTTGGTTCTATAGCAGCAGTGCACTAAGTGCATGAGTGGGTGTGTATCAGTGTGCACAATACACTTATGCCAGAGAAGCTAAATAAGTTGAATTTTAGCCAGCTTGGCAAATTGACACACGTGGCAATCTTCAGTATGCCACACTAACAGTGCTGGTTTGTTTGAAGCACGTTTGCTCTGTGTCCATGCTACTGCTGGCTTGTTTTATTGTAAGACTTTCTAGGAACCTGTGTTACTTAGCTTGGCAAGTTCTCAGTAGCTGGGATCTTGGAAGCCTTTTGAAGCATCCTGTGCCATTAGAGAGCACAGTATGAATTTACATCCGTATTGTCACCAGGGTGGCTCAAGTGGCAGTGTTCGTAGATTGAAGCAAGTCTGATTCAGCTGAATTTCTTGTGGAGCCCTTATGTGCCTTTTGTATTTTTACAGCTGAAGTCTGGAAGGTGCCACAGACACTGTATTGGACTGGGTCCTGCTTTCAGCATAGCCCGTGTTTGACAGTGGAGCCTCTGTAGGTATCCCACCATGTTAGGCAGTTGGCTGGTAGGAATGGCTGTGATGGTATCGCCTGTCCAAAGTGTCCGATGCAGAGATTTGCAAAAGGGTGACCAATACAGGCTGAAGAGAGAAAAGAAGTGTTGAGAGCTCACATGTAGAAAGAGATGCAAGAGACACATGCTTGTGTAGGTGTCACAGGCTTCTCAAATTGTTCTTGGGCTGTTCCTTGTTTCTAGACTCTGAGAGGTGCAGAGGTGGCCCACAGCCTTTGTTGCCTCTCTTTCACCTCCTTCAGGTTGGGCCAAGCTAACTTTGACCACAGTTCAGACTGAAGGCGATTGTTCCCACAATAACAATGTTACTGAGCAGACAGTAGTTCTGGCACAGTAAGCACAGCCTCAGAGTACAGGGTGTTTTAAGCTAAAACCAGTGCTGATTCTTTCAGCTCAACATGAACCAGCAAGGAGCAGTTTCACCAGACAGAAAAGAAGGAAATCAAAGTTATCTTCTCAAGGCTGAAGAAACATTTACGAACAATTGCAAGGTAAAATAGGATTAACTCAATAAAAGTTGACAACATCATTTTAACTTGTTAGAAATGCTAAGGCAATAGTTAAAGCTTTTCTGCTGAGTATCTGTTTAATTTCCAAAGTATGTCTTACCAAAAGCAATTACATACTTGACAAGTGAATGACCAACAAGACAGTCTGTAATTCTGAGTAACTTTGAAGTGTGCTGAAACCCCTCTGGGTTATTTGTATACTAACATACAGTTGAATAATAGTATTCAAGAGAATATTAATACATCTAACACTAGAAGCTAGAAAGTGCTGGTAGTTAGGCTGCTGGAGCCAAGATCAATTTCTGAATTTGTTGGATGATACCAGAAAAATTTACTGGGGAGCTAAATTCAGAAGTTAAAATGTGAAAAGAACGCAAAATCTGTTCGTGGAAGAAGACAATTCCTAATCAAAACCATTGATTCAGGAAAAGGAAATTCACAAAAGCAAATGATGCTTGGAATGGTTCGAGAGCTACTCAATCTTCTAACTTGATCTTGAGCCTGAAATGTCTTTCTGTCCATGGAGGTGATTGAAGTAAAACACCTAATTCTTTGCAGCAGCATGTCAGTGATGTATGATTTTGCCTGTATGGTAATAATGGTGCTCACTCAGAAGAGAGGGATTCTGGTGATATGCAGAGATGCTGAAACTGTAAGCCTGTCTCTGGGTCCTGTGTAGACTGCACTTTCAACTTTCCCCTGCTATCACTCTGTCTGACGTTCTTCAAAGGAAAATAATGGCCAGAAGTAACAAGCTTGGTGAAAGCTGCCAGATGCTAACCTACAAACCTTAGACTCAAACCGTTCTGTGTTCTGCTTCAGTTTTCATCTGGCTGATAACAGAAAACATGAAGAATAATGCTGTAATAGCTATAAGTGATGTCATTACGTATTACACAAAAAGTCTTATTTTGAAGCATGCAGGAGGCACTTTATGTTTGCAAAGAAAATAATAATTGAGGAAAGCCACCCCAAGAATGTGCAGGTGTCTCCAGCCTGCACTATGTGATAAACTACTAGCTAAGCAATAAGAAGTGGAACATGTTTTTTAGCAGCAAAGTTATTTTCAGGCCAAGGTCAGAGCTATGTGTTGTAGCTGCTAATTATTTTTGTTGTTCTGCTAGAAGCTGCAGTAAAAGGACCTTGCTTGGCATGCTGAGCAAAGAGAGAAAAGATTTGTCTAAGTCTTCGATGGCTCCAAAGTAAGTAGGAGCAGTTGAGTGAGGAATGTCCAAGCCTAGTAATTAAAACCAGTAGGTCTGTGAAGTCCTGTTATTTCCACTCTGAGATCACTGAAACAGGCTGGCTTGACCAGTTGTATTTTTTCCATGCCTCTGCTCTGGGTGGCCACTTTACAATTTCTGCCCAGGTATTTGCGTAAGAGCTGGGAGCACACAGTGTGTTCTCTGTGTGTTAACCAAGGAGTGCCTGGTGGTAGGCTGACACAGTTTTATTTGAGACAAAACTTCACAAGCAACACCAGTTTAAGGAATTTTCCCTTTCTATCTCACCTCCATGCAGCTGTTCTCAGCTGCAGTGATGCAGCTATTCACAAGATTACACAGTAAACCAAACCAGGGAACTGATGTAGCTTTACTTCAGCTCTCCTTTGGTTTTCCGTAAGCGTTTTTAGACAACACTGCAGCCATAGAGACTACTGTCAGCAAGAGCAAGTGTCTGGCGTATAAGATCAGGAACTACATAAGCCTGAAGTGGTTCCATGTGCTTCAAACCACAAGCTGAGAATGTAGTCCTTTTCCTTTTTCTCTTGGGCAGGGGAAGGTTTTGTACCATCTGTTTTAATTTCTATCTCTTTCAGCAAAAAAGGAACTAATAATTTTTCTGATGTTGAAACTGCTCTAGAAGGCTAAAAAATCAACTCCAATACATTTTGTAAGAAGACAGTTATAGTCATTGTTAAACACTAGGGAATCTCTGTTCTGAATGTGTCAGTGAATGTTTTCTTTGTATCCTAAAAGAGGTTTCCTAAAAGCACAAAGCTGGAGCTACCTTTCATTGCTCATTTGGCCCATCCATTAGGATTTGTTGCAATACATTCATTATCAACTTGAGTGCATGTAGTGCTCTGTATATAGGCGATTGAACAAGGGTTAGCAAATACATTTTCTGAAACAAAAAAAAAAAGGAAATGAAGCCTAGAAATTTACCACATCACCTGAGATGTGTTTAGTATGCTTGAAAGAGCAGAGTGAAGTATTGGCAGTGGTTTCCTGGCACATTTGTTTTACAGGAAGTTAGATTTGCAAATGCCATTTAAAAATCTTGATCAGGTGTACGTGGTGTCCGTGGATAATAAGTTGTGGTGAAAAGCACGGGTTCTTACTGCTCTGTGACTTTCCTGTAAGACATGCAAGTGTGGTGTATCCCCTCTCATCACTCTCTTTGGAGATGGTGTCCCTTTGAACATCCTCCCCTCCTGCCACAGAGAAACAGAAACCAGGGGATCACTTCTTTTCAAGTGCGGTCTCCATCTGCTTGGAGCCCATAAATTATAAAGAGCATCTTGCCAAGGCATCCTTCACTAGGTTCAAGGGCCGTAGAGGCTGGAACAATCTGTTATGTCTCACTGTGATCCAGTAAAGCTGTGGCCATACCTCAGTGAGGGCAGTGTACCTGACTGTGAGGCTCTGTTAGGTACCTGCTCCGCGTTACCGGTCTGACGGAGTATCGTCCCCCAAAGCCAGACAGTGCTTACTATGAGCAAGTGTTTCCTCCGCTCCCCTCCCTGGGGAGTCCTGGTGAGGTATTCACTCAGTACTGCGGCCGAGTCGTCTCCTTTGCGCTGTTGTCACATCATGTGCGCTGTGGCCTTGTCCTCTTATTTTGTGGTGAGATGTAAAGTATGCAGCAGCCAGAAATTGCTACTTTCTGTACAAAGAGCTCAAACTCTAAAATTGCTGTGATTTCCCTTGACCCACCTGTGAGCTTCCTCTTTTTTGCATAACTCAGATTCTTAAGGGATCATCACGGCTGAAACAACTCCCTGTGCTGCAATGCTTGTGATTTGATGAATGTAATGGTGAGTACAGATGTGTCTGACTGGTGACTGCAGCTTTCAAAGCCAAAGCAAATTTGGCTGGTGTTCTTGCAACAATAGCAGCAGCTGCAACATTCATGGCTTCCTCTCCTGCTCACAGCTTCCCTTAAGGAAAATGGAAGTGCGTTGATGACAAGATTGAGAAGCTGCTTCAAGGGGGAATTTTCTGAGAATGTTTTTGGTAGTTAGTTGGGTTTTTTTTAAAAAAATACCGTTAGTGAGTTCAAGAAACGAGTGCTGACTGCTGGGAGAGAAGTATGCTGTTAACCTGAGATGACCAGTAGCAGCTGTAGAACTACAGAATGACTTGGCATACTTTCCTGCAAGTCTGTAATCACACTCTGGGAAGGCCGCTTTGAGAGCTCTCTTACCTGTTTGCGAAGAACACAGTCCCCAGTTGCTGCTTGTCGCCTGCTGGCTAATTGAGCCTTTTGTAGATTGCTTGAGTGAAGCTTCCTAGTAGACACAGGAGTGCTGTCCCAGCGTGTTTGAAAGGCCTGCCAGTCTCCAGGCGGACACTGAAAGCTGTCAGCTGCGACGGTGCCACTCGGAATCTCATCTGTTCTCGTTTTTCCTCCCTCATTCATTGCCCTATACTTCTCTGGCACCTTGCCAAGCATCAAGTGTTTGCACTTAGGAAAGGTCATTCTTTGGTGCGCTATGGCCCAGTCTGATCCAGTGGCCAGGTTGTGATGATGCCGGTTGGTTTGGAAAATGTCATTTTCAGAAACTCTCACCTGTTTTTTCCTGATAAAAATAATGATGTGCCAGCACAGCTAACAACATGGACATTGGTGATGTAAACAAGTCCTCCTCTTATTCAAGATGTTGCTCAAGGCTCTGTTGCCATGACTAGCAAAGCCTTTGCTGGAGATGACAGATATGAACTTTTTAACTGCTGTCTGTGCGACTGCCAGCTGTCAGTGTGGTGTTCTCTGGGGCAGGGAGAGATACGGCAGGTGTTAACTGAAGATTTGAATCAGTCAAGCAATAAATGCCTCAGACAATGAGAACGGGTTGTGTTGTGAGCAGCATCTGTAAGGGCGAGTGATGAACAGATTGCTTGCTGAGGGTTAGCAGGTATAAGGCACTGAAACTTCACTGAGCGGTTCGGAAGGTATTCCTTATCTCAGTAACAACTTTCAGGAAGATGAGATTGCATATGCTTTTTATTTTTTGTGCATCTAGTTTGATAGGTTACTAGAATGATCATTGCTATGAGGTACTGGTTTTGTGTTATATGTCCCAATTTGAGTTTTAAGTAGCTCTATGCTCTTAGATATGTACTGGATATCCAGGTCAAGGAGGAAACTTTGCAGCCTGCTGTGCAGAGTTTGTGTGTGTTTGTTAATAATAAATGCTGTGTACCCTGGGCTTCAAGCAGCCAGCCAGTCTGAGCCAGGCTTGGCTGGTCAGCCAATGTGGGCTCCTTCTCTGTAGGTGGTATTGCCATGCATGGTTGATAAATCCATTTTTAGACAGCCATGAACTTTATCTACAAGAGCTTTATAGCTCACAATTGAGGATTAAGCTGTTTCTATATTGTATATTACTGACATTATGGGACTTTATTGACTATTTAAAGGGCAACCAATACAAACAACCCAAACAATATATCTGACAATGATTCAGAGCAGTGGTTCCAGAGATGCCTTACTCCTACAAGGAACTCTTCTTCCCAGCCAAACAAAAGGAAGTATGGCAGGTAAGGTGGGCAATCTCCTGCCCCCAAGGAGGGCTCCCTCTCCAGACCCAGGGTTGGTGAACTCTGTTGCTGCCTTTGCAGCAACAGCCTCAAAGGACAAAGTTCTCCAGCAATGTTTACATACCTTAGGTGTCTGTATACTTCCATGAGCATGTATGTTCCTGTACATCATTGTTGGATTCCTTTCTGCCATCGAGAGACACTTACTTTTCTCCCATTCCTTAACACAGCTGAAACCTCTTAATTTTTAGGTTCTACCAAACCAGCTTTGGTTGGCTTACAGTTCTCCTCCCAGTCCTTTTGCTTTTCTTGCCTCAGAAGCACCTTGCGTGCTTGGGGCAGTCTTTCTCCGTTTACACAAACCTACCGACACTGTAGACTGTCTTCCCCTGTCATTCTGTTTGACTCTCAGGTTTACCAAACTGAGAGAATAGTTAACATGGCTCTCCAGGAGGATCTAGATGTTGGAAGTGCTTGCCTTGCAGAGGAGAGAAGTAACAATCACAGCTTGCTATGCAATTTATGAATCTGCAGAGATCTGGTTATATTAATCCCTACATTTTTGGTTGCTGACACCATGTCCTTCACTTTTTACTAGAGGACTCTGGAGATTCAAGTCTCTTACAATGTTTTTTACTTCCTATAATCTTCTGAAGTGTGATATTATAGGGATTCTCCCTACCATGCAAGATAGGTGGTTTTCTACAGTGGAGTGAAATACAGCAGGAACTGCATGCGTGCTTTTTGCAGCAATCGGGTAGTAGTTTTCTAAATGGGCAGTTGGCTTGGTGGTGTGGGGGACAGGTTCCCAATGAGCACTACAACCAGTACCTTACCTGGGAGGAGGGTAGAGAGCACAGGTTGAGCCGGTCATTGTATCTGCGCATCTGCAGATAAAACCAGTTATAGAGGATGTGTCCCTGCTCTTACCTGAAACAGCAGGTTCATCTATGATTTGGGGACTATAACTTGGTTTGAGACGGGAGAGACCACTGGAGTGGGTGGCAGGCTAGCCGTTGTTACATGGGCACTGTTGCCTGCACAGAGAAGTAATTCCTTATTAATAGATGGACAAGCTACATGCTCAAAAAGTATAGGGGTCTCCTGGCTTTGTCCAGAGTGGTACCTTCAGTCATTGCAGGTGTCTAGAAAGACATAAGCACCTCTTTGAGAGTTAGAGGGAAAGCATCTGTGTTTCCCAGGGTTAAAACCCTCATAGGGCATTTGCTGTATTTAAAATTCTGTTCCTATCCTTTGCAGACATATGGCACTTGTGCAATGTTACTCAATTATCACTTACATTGCTGCAGTATTTTGAGTGTTGTATGTGCATCTTTTATGTAGATTGGAAAAACTTACTGATAACGCTTTTACAGTTGAAATGTTTTAAATTCAAGTTGATTTTTAAAACAAATCTGTTAATATTGGATTGGAGAGAAAAGAAATAAAATTATGAAGTTGTTGTTGGTAACAAACTTGTATTGCGATGGGGTTTTTTTAATTAGTTCATTGCCTGATGAGAATATAGCACATTCTTTGCCATATAACTGTGAAGTCCTCAGCTTTCAGTTAATAGCGTGCAGCATTTTATGATGTTTTCCAGTGTGGTGCAGGCAGCTGTGGGGATTGGGGCAGGGAGCTAGTTGAGCTGGCAGTGGTGGGATTGAAGTATTGCATACACTGTGATTAGTGGTAGGCAGGACTTAATTGTAGCTAGTCATTACAAAGAATTGCCTTTTTAATGGTCATTGGCTAACACCCTGTAACAAGGGCTCTTTAATAATGTCATTCATATGCTGTTTCTGTGATTACCCCACATCCTTTTCTACCACTGAGGCCTGTGCCTGAGCAGATAGATGACTTCTTATTAATAGATAAAGAATACCACTCGCTTGTACTTAGGATTGTCCTCTTATCTGAGTCATAAGGGGTCTGAATAAGATTATCTCGCCTTTTCTCACCCTCCAACCATTTTTATCTTCAATAAATAGCCTATGGATGGTGGTGCACAGGAGAAGTCACTTACCAGAGGTCAGGCAGCCTCCTTATTTTAGCAAAGCAGCCAGACAAGAAGGAAATCTGCCCAGACGCAGGGGCTGAGAGATTATTGTGCAACCAAAGACTGACTGCTTCACAGAACCATGCACTTGAAGGCAGCTGATTTCATCTGTCATTAGTGAAGATTTAAATGGACTGGTTTTTTAATCTTTTTCTAGTAGGGGTTTGGCTGTCGAAGCTCACATTTCCAACACTGCCCTGGAAGAAGAAAATCTCGATTACAGCAGCAGTCAATGTTGTTGCTTAAATTAGCTGAACCAGTCTTGCATGAACTACAATTGTAACCTTGGCCTGTGCTTCGCTCATCTTTCTGTTTTGGGAAGCTGTTCAAAGGAATTGTTTTATTCTGTCCAGAAATATGTACTTAATACTATATGGGTGTTGCCTCACTATGTTGAGGTATAACATTCGGAAATGCACAGCCGCAGTCAGTGACATTTCTCCAGGGCATGGTTATCCTGATTGGCTCGCTTAGGGATGGAAAATTCCACTTACTATCTTGGCTGGTGTCACAAGCTGGAAACTTTGACTTTTTTCATTCAAATACAAAAAGCATTTAGCTTTTATTATATTGGTTTTTTTAAAAGGCTGTGATAAAACTGAGTATGAATCAGTGTTGTCCCATGCTCCAAATATGTAGACAGACAGTTTCTGTACAGTTGCTTGCACTAGAACTTGGTTAAGTTTTGAGAGTGGAAATCAACCAGTTTTTATCAGTTTCATGGGTAGTTCTCAGGGTCCTCCTCTTTTCAGATTCAGGAGGAGGGACATTAACGCAGTACAAAGGTTCATCAGTGCTTACAGTTACATCAGTAAGTGTAATGGAGAAGCTCTCCTCTCAATGCCGTTTTACAGCATCTAGGGGGGGAAGCTGTTTCTCTCTTCTAGAGGGTTAAATTGTCAGAGAAGGATGGAAAGGAAAAGCACTTTCAGGTGTTGCCAACTACCAACTGGAGACTGGTAAACCACAGCTGCTGCCTACAGTCTTTGTACGGGTGTAGTACTATGCTGAATCCTGTCCCCTGAATGGTGCTAATTTTTAGTTAGCTAATTGCGATGCATGTCCTGGTGCAAGGGAGTGGGGAAGACAGCTAGGAAATATTAGAAGAGGTAATTATGGTGTGTTTGCATGTACAGAGGGAAATTTGGATGGGAGAGAACAAGAGATATAAAGGAGAAGAAATATGGAGTGTAATGTAGGGAAAGAAGAGGAAAGGGGAATAAAGAGCAGAAAAAAAAGAAAACACTGGAGACAAAAAGTCATAGTACAACTTCTTGCGGGACAATATAGCAGAGGGGAGTACAGTCAGAAAAGAAAAATTTCTGAGAAAAGCAAGAATGTGGTTGTACGTTGCATGGCAAAATAATTCAATGAAAAGATAATGCAGTGCTGGGTGGATTGTACATGGCAATGTGTGTGTCACAGTATTATGGTAAATCTTTGAGATAAGAGTTATAGTGTTTCTCTAGAACTGGGCACCTTGAGGCAATTTTGCTTCTTACTGACATTATCTTTCCTCCCTGCAGTTTAGCTGGCATTTCACGTCTTATTTCTATACAGAAAAAGAAAATTATTATCCATAGTTAAAAGTTACAGAGTAAGACAGCAGGTTCAGCCTGTCAGTTCAGTATATGATCTTGGGATTTGCAAAAACCACATTCAGTTCCTTTCTGCAATGATTTTTAATATCATTCTTTGTACTACTGCAGCAGCTGGAAGTCCCAGGCAAGGAGTAGGCCACCTGCAGTGGATTAAACCTGATCAGCAGCCAAACACTCACTCCGCTTTTCTGCAGGATGGGGAGAAAATAGAAGGAAGGCAAAAAGACCCACGGATCAAGATAATGGCAGTTTTATAAGGAAAGCAAAAGCTGCACATGCAAGCAAAGCAAAAAGAGGAATTCATTCACTACTCGCCATTGGCAGGCCGGTGTTAGCCACTTCCTGGAAAGCAGGACCTCAGCATGTGTAATGGTTGCTTGGGAAAACAGATGCCATAGCCTCAAATGTTTCCCCTTATACCTCCTTTTCTCGAGCTTTTATTGCTGAACACGACATCATATGGTGTGGAATGTCCCTTTGGTCGGTTGGAGCCAGCTGTGCAGGCTGTGGCCCTTCCGAGCGTCTTGCCCACTTGTGAGCCTACTTGCTTTGGGGTGAGGGGAGAAGAAAGAAAGCTTTCCTGCTGTGCAGGCTCTATTCAGCAGCAGCCAAAAGATTGATGTGTTATCAACACTGTTTTAACCACAAAGGCAAAGCACAGCGCCATACAAGCTGCTGTGAAGTTAAGTCTGTCCCAGCCAGCACACCCAGTACATCACCACTGTATGGGGTGTTGTACAGGCACAGTGGGAAAGGGTAACCCTTCCTTCGCAGTCATTAATAGAATTGAGAAAGAACAGCTGGATACATGCAAGTGATAATGTGCGGTACAGAACAGTCAGGAATGGTCAAGAGGATGAATAGTAAAGTAGCCTTAGCATTAAAGATTATGCTTACAGTTATGAAACAGTTTATTCGCAATGTCTTGTGCATGGTGGGGTTTTTGCAACACATAATAACAAAGTCTGTTGTAAGTAAATAAGTGACAGTCAAGAAATAAATACCAATTCCCATTTTACAGCAAGCTAGGACTCTGTCGTGGTTTAACCCCAGCCAGCAACTAAGCACCACGCAGCCGCTCACTCACTCCCCCCGCCCCAGTGGGATGG
>JAVJGG010000009.1:319221-330784 GCA_035590195.1 Aviceda cuculoides
GGGAAGACCATGGTGAGGCAGGCTGTCCCCCTGCAGTCCATGGAGGTCCACGGTGGAGCAGATATCCACCTGCAGCCTGTGGAGGACCCCACACTGGAGCAGGTGGGTGCCCGAAGGAGGCTGTGACCCTGTGGGAAGCCCGCGCTGGAGCAGGCTCCTGGCAGGACTTGCGGATCTCTGGAGAGAGGAGCCCACGCTGGAGCAGGTTTTCTGGCAGGACTTGTGACCCCACAGAGGACCCACGCTGGAGCAGTCTGTGCCTGAAGGACTGCAGCCCATGAAAGGACCCATGCTGGCACAGTTCATGAAGGACTGCAGCCCGTGGGAAGAACTCACACTGGAGAAGTTCATGGAGGACTGTCTTCCATGAGAGGGACCTGACACTGGAGCAGGGGAAGAGTGTGAGGAGTCCTGCCCCTGCGGAGGAAGGAGCGGCAGAGACAAGGTGTGATGAACTGACCCCAACCCCCATTCCCCGTCTCCTGTGCCACTGTGGGGAGGAGGTGGAGAATTTGGGATTAAAGTTAAGCCTGGGAAGAAGAGTGGGGTGGGAGGAAGGTGTCTTTAAGATTTGGTTTTCTTTCTCATTATGCTACTCTGATTTGATTGGTAATAAATTAAACTAATTTCCCTGAGTTGAGTCTGTTTTGCCCATGACAGTAATTGGTGAGTGATCTCTCCCTGTCTTTATCTCGACCCATGAGCCTTTTGTTGTATTTCTTCTCCCCTGCCCAGTTGAGGAGGGACGGTGACAGAGCGGCTTTGGTGGGCACCTGGCATTCAGCCAGGGTCAACTCACCACAGAAGCATGCTAATATGCTAGTCTGTATATAAAATAGTTTAATAAGTACAACTTACTTGACAAGCTACATTTGATATTCAACTCACTGCTAATAAGGGATGGGTGCAGTAAACTTGCGTGTTTTTCAGTCAGGTGCATGCCACAACTGGTAGTAAATGCAATTAAATATTATGAAGGTGTACATGCTGGAAGAAGAGAAGACAAGTGACACATGCAAGTTAGTGCAGTTTTGTTTATTCCGATATAGTGACAAGCCCTGCAAGAAGATAACAGCTCATGGTATATTACTACTTTTGGGGTATTCTTACTGTATCTGCTTTAGAAAGAGAATTCTAACTTTGGTATTGAGACTGGTGAAAATCTTATGGGGCCAATTTGTCACATTACTGTAAATGTGCTAAAGCTCTCTGACCTTACAGAGTTATATTTGTTCTTACACCCACAGCAAACATGTTTGCAAGCTCTCAAGTTACACAAGTGCAAGTGTAAATGATTGTCATGGTTTAACTCCAACTGGCAACTAAGCACCATGCAGCTGCTCACTCACTCTTCCCCCCCCGCAGTGGGATGGGAAGAAAATCGGAAAAAAAAGCAAAACTCCTGGGTTGAGATAAGAACAGGTTTTAATAACTAAAATAAAATGTAATAATAATAATTGTAATGACAAGTAAGATAACAAAAAGAGAAATAAAACCCAAGAAAGACAAGTGATGCACAGTGCAATTGCTCACCACCCACTGACTGATGCCCAAGCAGTGACCCATGCTTCCTGCCCAACTCCCCCCAGTTTATATACCGACCATGATGTTCTATGGTATGGAATATCCCTTTGGCTAGTTCAGGTCAGCTGTCCTGGCTATGCTCCCTCCCAGCTTCTTGTGTACCTGCTCACTTACAGAGCATGGGAAACTGAAAAATCCTTGACTTATCCTAGGTGCTACTTAACAACAAATAAAACATCAGTGTGTTATCAACATTATTCTCATACTAAATCCAAAATATAGCACTGTGCCAGCTACTAGGAAGAAAATTAACTCTGTCCCAGCTGAAACCAGGAGAATGATGCTTGCAAACCTGTATCATTAATGAAGGGAATCTGAAAATCAAAACGAGGCCTTTGACTTTTATGTGCACTAGTAGAGCTAATTGTAATTAGATGACTCTACAGAAAATATGGCAATCCTTGCCTAGTCTGAAAATGCTAATTCTGTTTAATGTTGCTTCTGAACAAGCCCTGCAAGTAATTTATTCCATCTTCCTTTCAGTGCAGAAATGTTTCATAGGGTTGTTTTTTTAGTATCTTTTAAGTTTCTAAGATTCATCTTCTTGCTCCTGACTACAGTCCTTTTTGTACTACATAAAATTTTTCATGCCTTATTGATAATTCTTAGAATATTTTGGTGTAATTATATGAAGAACTGCCTTATGAGTCCTATACAAGTCCTCAGTGTGTCCCTGTCAGGATACATGTGGTCTGCTTACTACTGTGATGGAGAGAAGGCTGAGTTATGCAATGCCTTCTTTGCCTCAGTCTTTACTGGTGACATCAGCCTTCAGGAATCCCAGGCCTCTGAGATCAGGGGGAAAGTTTGGAGGAAGATTTACCCTTAGAGGAGGAGGAACAGGTTAGGCAGCACTTAAGCTGCACATACTTAACTCCATGGGGCCTGAGGGGATGCACCTATGAGCATGGAGAGAGTTGGCCAATGTCATTGTAAGGCCACCATCTGTTATCTTTAAAGAATCATGGTGTTTGGGAGAGGTTCATGAAGACTGGAAGAAAGCAATTGTCAAGAAGGGCAAGAAGGAACATTTGGGGATATTCCGGTAGCATCTGGGGATCTGCAGGTTGGCCAGCCTCTCCTTGATCCCTGGGAAGGTGATGGAGCAACTAACCCTGGAAAGCGTTTCCAAACATGTGAAAGACGAGAAGGTGATCAGGAGTAGTCAGCATGGATTTACAAAGGGGAAACCATGCTCGACCAGCCTTACTGCCTTCTGTAATGAGGTGACTAGCTTGGTGGGCAAGGGGAGAGCGGTGGATGTTGTTAACTTGATCTTAGTAAGGTTGTGGTCTCCCTTAACATCCTCATAGACAAGCTGACAGGGCATGGATTAGATAAGTGGTCTGTGAGGTGGATTAAAAACTGTCTGAATGGCCAGGCCCAGAGGGTTGTGATCAGCAGTACAAGGTCCAGTTGGAGGCCAGTCACTAGTGGCATACCCCAGGGGTCAATACTGGGGCCAGTGCTGTTCAACATCTTCATTAATGACCTGGATGATGGGGCAGAGTGCACCCTCGGCAAGTTTGTAGATGATAAAAAAACTGGAAGGAGTGGCTGATGAGCCAGGAGGTTGTGCTGCTGTGGAGAGGGACCTCGACAGGCTGGACAGAGGAATCTCATCAAGTGCAACACAGGGAGATGCAAAGTCCTGCATCTTGGGATATCTGAGGGTAAGCCCCTGCACCTGTACAGGCTGGAGGCCAACTGGCTGGAAAGCAGTTCTGCAGAGAAGACCTTGGTATCTTGGTGGACAACAAGCTGACCATGAGCCAACAATGCATTCTTGTGGCAAAGGCGGCCAACAACAGCATCCTGGGCTGCATTAGGAAGAGTGTTGCTGGTAGGTGGAGGGGGTTGATCCTTCCCCTCTACTTGGCACAGGCGAGGCCACATCTGCGGTGCTGTGTGCAGTTCTGGGCTCCCCAGTACCTGAGAGGCATGGACTTACTGGAGTGAGTCCGGCAGAGGTCCACAAAGATGATGAAAGTTCAGGAGCATCCTCCACATAAGGAAAGGCTGAGAGCTGGGACTGTTCAGCCTGGAGAAGAGAAGGTTCAGGGGAGCCCACCAACATGTATAAATACCTGATGGGAGGGAGTGAAGAACAGGGGGCCAGAGTCTTCTCAATAGTGCCCAGTGACAGGACAAGAGGCAAAGAGCATATGAAGGTCAATCGGAACATCAGAAAATGCTTTTTTCACTGTGAGGGTGGTCTAACACCGGTACAGGTTGCCTAGAGAGGTGATGGAGTCTCTGTCCTTGGAGATATTCAAAACCTAGCTGGACACCATCCTGGGCAACTGGCTCTAGGTGTCCCTGCTTGAGTAGGGGGGTTGGGCAAGGTGACCTCCAGAGGTGCCTTCCAACCTCAACCATTCTCTGATTCCATGATCCTTGCTGTGAGACACATAACTGGATCACACCTTACAATTCCCTCATGGCTGGGACACATGTTGTGCTGCTGCAGCCCCTCCCTCTCTCACCCCCAGCCCTCGGTGTGGCTGGTCAGCCAGGCCCATGCCTGGCACATTGAGCAAGTGGTGTCATAGCACAGGGTAAAAAGGGTCTTGGGGCTTGCCCACATCACTTCAAGGCAGCAGCAGCATAACACTTGGCCCTTCTTTGTTGTGAAGATCATGTCTCCCAGCCCATGCCCCATCTCCCGTTAACATCCTTGAAAGATCTGTGCTTGTTCACCCTTTTTTAGGGGCATGGATTGGCTTTTGAAGGAAGACCATATCAGGAAAGAGCAAATTATGTTTCATTTTTGGAAGAGCTGTGCTCACTTCAAATCGGAATGGAGTTAAGGCTTGGGAGCTTATGTCAGTGCTATTCAAGAGCCAACATTTTCCATGGCCACGTTGCAGAGGATGTGGTTGCCTCGTCTCCAGCTCAAAATAGAGAAGAGAATGCAGACTCTTACCATCTTTCTTTTATGATGTCTGTTCTGTCTGGTAAGGTGTTGAGTGCCTCCTGGCAATTGCTAACTGCCTTTAGTTCATGATGGCTTCACTGTGAGATAGTTCCTGATATATACCAGTGTTCCTAAACACACTTGATGACTCACTTCGAATACCTGGTCCAATGGAAAGTCAAGAAGTGGATTAGTTTAAGCCGATCAACTTCTGTGAAACAGAGTAAATATGGAACTTTATTTAAATCCAAAAATCTCTCCTTGGAGCTGATTGATGCATATGTTCTTTGTTCTGCTTTTCAGAAAACAGAAAGCACTTAAACAGTAGCATCCTGCAATATGTGCCTCACCCCCTTTGTAATGCAGGTCTGAAGCCTGGATATATTTTGTGGAGCACATTGAAATCTTCTAATGAGACTGACCATCACTGGATCTGTACTTCTGGTCTGACTGGCTTGCTGGCTGTGGGTTGCATGTCTGCTGCTCTCACAATCTGTGAAATACTATGTTCAAATGGAAATGGCAGTGCCCTAATTTTTTTGTGCCTTTGGTTTTTATTTTCAAGATGTATTAACCTGCTCCCCTGAGCTCAGATGCATAAAGAACACTCATAACATTTGATCATTTTAGTGCTTTGCCATTCATTTCTTTCTCTCTGTGCCACAAACTGACTTCTAAGATATATGTTGAACTCTATCTCACACAAGTACATATTAATCATTTTAGTGCTCAATTTCAAGTTCTCTGGAAACAGGAATTCCAGGGAGAAAAAATATAGTCATCACCCAGTATATCATGATAAACCAATATCTGGTGAAGGAACTTTGGTATTTGTCACTTTTAAAGGACAAATAATATTATATGGCCCTATTTCCTACATGTTAGCATTCGTTTTCAACAGGTGAGTTTTAAATGCTGACTGTACCTGCTAGCCATGCAGGCAATATTGTGTGGCAAACATGGTATAGTCTTATATAAAGTTGTTGATATGATCCCTTTGCACTTGTCCTGTGAACCAGCATTATGTGCCTCCGATCAGAGAACCCTCTTTAGAAACTACATGTAAATCCGCTGTTGTGAAATTTATGCTGAGAAAGGAAATCTTTGAAAGAAAGACCTCTTGCCATGCAGGAGTTTCTTCCTACCTGTGTGCTGAGGCACATCTAAAACCAAAGAAGGGAGAATCTTTATTAATTTTTTTTTAATTGTTTTAATTGTGAAGTATGCTTGTTCAAATCCACTTTTCTACCCTGTTCTTAGGATGTGAGCAGATTCTAAACTGACTGGTTGATACCTCGTATCTTCTTATTTCTGAGGAATATAACACCTCAGGTGAATTTTCTGACCTTGTCCTTGGATGGCTCACATGCTTCCTTATGCTTCTTCTCAATTTTTAAATACCTTTTAACTGAAAAAAACCCCAACTTTTATGCTTGCATGACGTGGAAAGAACCAGGTCTAGTTTAAGCTAAGTTTTTTTTACCAGTGCTTCTTATTATTTGGATAGTGATTGTATTTCAGGGATCCAGTCCTTCTTATCCTTTGTACACAGTAAAAAAGTTGCTAAAGTTAATGGTTCAGGCATGAAATGAGCCTATAGGCAGATTTAATATTTCTGTGAATTAGCCCTTCCTTCTCGATTTGTACAGTGTAATTGAAATTGAGAACTGATTATTGTGAAGACATCTGAATAAGGGAGATCTCTTTTAGCCCTTGGTGGTTAGAGAAGTGTTGTCCGTATCCCACCTTTATCCAAGAGCAAGATTCAACACTTGCTGTGACTTCTTGTTGAGTCTTCCTATAGAATGAAATTTCATTAAACTTAGTTTTTATTTTCTTATTAAAATAATAGCTGTGTGTCTGGCATCACTTCATGTGTTCTCCTAGATTATAGGGTAAATGACCTGCTGATCTCCTGATTGTTCAAGTTATTCAACAGCTAAGTCAGACGACTCTTCGCTTAACTGACATTAAGATTTAAGGAACTGAGATGGATGGGCTGCGGCAGCCTGAGCCAGCATGGTTACTGGCTGCTGCCATCCTGCCTGCTCAGTCCTCCCTGTCCTTTCCACTGGAGTCCTAGCTTCTCCCTCACACTTGCTTGCTCACCTGACCCTGCCCTGTATGATGGCAGAGTCAGAGTAAAGCTATTTGGGTTTTTTAGCAGTTCACTTTTCTGCTGGCTTAGTACACTGAGGTGGCTCCGCACAGATGAGTGGAGGAGCCAATACATGACAGGGAGTGAAATCAGGGTGGGAAGGAGAAGATGACAAAGGCCATGGCCCCTCCTGCAAGCACAGCTTAACGTAGACCTGGTGTATGTAGACATAGATTGGACAAAACTTCATTAAAACTATCTCAGAATTGAAGAACTGGGCCAGAAGTCTTTAAATGCTGAATTGTGGAGAGCGTTGCTTTGTCATCTTCTAAGAAATGTAGCACCTCAGAAAGCTCTGCCATGCACAGGATGTAGGACTTTGTGCATTTAGGATTCCCCAGTGACTAGGCTGTGAGACCCAGAGAACAGGCATGGTACAGGCAGAAGCACTAAACATGCAGGCTGCTGCTATGATGTTACACCCAAACCAGAGGGCAGGAACATATTTTGGGGAGACAGTGACTGAGCAGTACCATGCGTTTTCAAAGACACATGTTGAGAAGTATTGAGGACGATCTAGCCCTGCACCTCAAAGTCCTGTCTTTCCTGCCCTATGCCTATTTCAAAGCTAAGAGGAGATGTAAGCTTAGTCTAGTGCAGAAGCCAAGTCACTGGCTTGGACTGAGCATCACTTACAATGCTAATGTTAACCCCTTGGACTACCGCAGTAAAGATAGTGGAGCTGGACCAGATCTAACAATAGCTTAGCCACTTGTGTGGGGAAAGATCCCGGAGCATTGACTTTTCTCTTTGGAGCCACCTTTTTGAGGTGATTCACTGTCATGACATTGATGTGGCTGTTTGGATGAAGTTTGGCCAAGGTGACAAGTTCTTGTGAACTTCTTGTGAAGTTCTTATGTGTGTATAGAGCTTTTGGTTGCCCTTGAGGATGTGTATGTTTAGCCTGTCCATTTAGAATCAAGCAGGTCAAACTAAGTTAAAATTACAGCAGGGACAATCTAAGCTATGTTGTTTGGGTGTTGGGTTTTTTCCTCCTTTTAATCTTAAGGAAATTATTCTGATAATAGATGCAGTTGGTTAGGAGTTTGGCAGATGAGTGTACAGGAAAGGATGGTGCTCCATCCAGCCAAGTGCTGGCCTTCTCAGATAGTTTTTTAATGTCTTGGAGAAACACTTAAAATGTGAATCATTACTGCTCCTGGCTTACTTTGGATGAACTAAAAATTACAGTGGCTGAAAGCAAGCATTGACAAACTCTGTAATAAGAAAATATTTGGGTATATCCTTGGTAGATTTGTTTTTATCACCCAGGCTAGCCAGGCTGGTAGAAGCAGCAAGATTAGTGAAATAAACAAGTAGCTTTAGATTAAAAAAATAAAATAGCTTTTGTCCTTTGCAAGCCTACAGCCGAAAGAAGTTATACAATAATGCTTTATAGTTTTATGTGACAATGTTAACATACTAAAGCTTTATAACTATTGTATTGGGGGTGGGGTGAATTGATCAATTCCTCCAAATGTTTATATTATTTGCTATGATACTACCTTATAGTCTGCTAATACTCCTGCTCTGTAGGTGTTAGAAAAGCAACAGTAAAACTGTTAGCTCAGTTGGAGCCAGGTCCTCCAATTCTGCATGTGAGAAGTCTCACTAAATGGAAGTAAAGGTGCATGTGTTCATGGGCACCTTGATTTTTACAGCTTTCAGTGATTTCCTTCTGAAAGTCCATGAGGTTTAGATGCTTCAGTCACTGGTGCAACTCCAGGCATTCAATGCCTCTTCTCTATTTGAGACCTCTTGTATTGTACATAGAGACTTCTTCAGGTTGGATTCTTCATGCCGAAGCTGCTGCTTTCCTTCTAGCAGTTGGCTCTTTACCCACTCTTAATAGTTGTTTTAGCTCATTTAACAGCAAATTTTAAAACATTATTACCATGCTCATTACTTTGTCCTCCATTTTGTTGGGACCATCCAATTTACATTAGATATTTGTCTTCTAAGTGCCATTTCGTTGTGTTTTAACTCATCTCCACAACCCTCTGAGCACCATTGTAAAAATCTTTAATGTGCCTTTTGTCTTTCAGATCTCACTGCTGGTTGGATTCATCAGTGTAAATAATTCTCCATGGACGGATTACAGTGCATACAGCTACTTTCAGATTGTCACCATGTGTGACTTGGTTATGATTTTGTTCTTCTACATTATCCACATTTTCAGAATCTACAGGAAGCTTACTTGCGTTAGCTGGCCGCTTGCGGTAAGCCTGTTAGATGGTCTGGGTTCCTTGCCTCCCCTGTGGGTTGATGTCTCAATTACTTAGTCCATTTTCTTGTGCTATCACACAGTGATAGGCTGTCTTTCACGTAATTGTTTTTTGCCTTGCATACAAATCCTTTTGTTGCTTTCGTTATTAGTATTCAGTTCAGCAGATGCTGTAATTGTAAGTTTTTTAGCTGGTTTGGATCTGCCCTCCTTTACACAGGTATAAATCCAGATTTACTCCAGGGAAGGCAATAGTGTTATTCTGAGACAATTGAAAAGAAGCTACTGATTATCAAGCCTTCAGCAGATGGGTCCTAGCTCAGGTCATTTATAGCAGCTGAGGGATTGCTGGAGTACCAAATCATAGCATTAGAAATAATGTACTACCTCCTGTCCCAAAATAAAGTCTACAAGTGCTATTTAAGTCAAACGTCTTTTTTTGGTATGGTTTTAGGTAACTTAAACAATAGCAAGAAATAGGAGCCTCAGCCTGATTGCCATAGCAAGGCCATTCCTGGGATATCCTGCAGGATGTTCCTGCCTCATTCCCGCATTTCCCCTGCAGATCCATCTCTCATATCCTAGCAGAGAACTAACAAGCAGCACAGAAAATGCAAGACCTGAACTTCCTCAGTAGCTTTGAGTAAGGTCAGCTAACAGAAGAGTCCTGTGTCCTAGTGTGGGATGATGGATTTTAATAACCTCTTGGAACGTGTCTCCCTTACACATAGTGACATGTTAGTTCCACAGAGGAAGGACCAAAGGGATGGGGAAAGCCAACTGGAGAGATGTAGGGGTATTTTGAAATCCAAGAAGTTGTTGGATGGCATTTAGTGGAAGCTATGTAAGTAGTTTACAGATCTAAGATAACAGTTTGTCCATCCATCCACTTCTAACCAGAGAGAAAAATTTAATTTTCTTTTAGCTGAGGAATACAGTTAGACTTGCACCCCTTTTTATTTTTTCAAATGTGTACCACCATCTGTCTCTAGAAAGCACTTCTTTATCTGGAGATAATACAGATGCAGGAATTGAAATAAGGGATTGAAATAAGCTAATAAATGGCAGCATTTAATGTGTACATTGCTGTAACAGGACTATGCCATTTTGACCTCTGCATAGGCTGCTTTTGTTTTTTATGGTGCGTTTAATCATTCCTAAATGTTCCAGAGTCACTAGTGAGTTTAAGGCACTGCATTTTGTGGCTGGTTAGCTTCAGATAGCTTTATGGGATGTGATGTTCAAACATCGCTGCTCTGTTACAACCAACCTCCTTTTCAGTCACATATTGAAGTATCTTTAGAACAGAATAGGAAGACTTGTAAGAGACTTTGGGAAACAACAGCTAGTGTTTGGCTGAGTTTCCTGGCAGGATCTCTACATTGCAATCAAGGGTGTGATTTGCAGTCAGTAAAGTTGCAGTGGTTCAAGAAGTTGTTTAGCACTGACGTCTTTTAAAGCTGGGAACTATTTCTCCGGAGGGGCACTCTCTCAGCCCTGCCAGGGGGTGGTTCTCCACCTAATTTAGCCTTTGATAATTCTTTCGCACCTTTGCCCATCCCTCGGATTCCTCTGAAGTAGTGGGCTGTGTACACTGGTTTATTTAGCGTCTCTAAGGATGCAGTGGTGTGCCTAATTTGCCTGCTGCATCATGGAGTAGCCAGAGAAGCCTCCTATGGAAATAATTTATTCTAGCAAAAGCAAGGGTTGAGATCTTGCTTACCTGAAACAAGGTTACAAATGAGGAAAATAAGTTGCAGTCTGAGAGCCTGCTTTATAGCAAAGATCCTCCTCAGCTGTTTATAAACACCTGAACAGAGGGAAGCTGCGGTATGGTATGATAGACTATTTCTCTTCTGGGATTTCCTTGAACAATTACCTTTGGGGACTATATTCTTTCTCCTTTCGCTTGAGATAGAATCTCTCCTCTCCCTTATACATTGCATTTGCTTGGTTCATGCTGGTAGTGCAATGCAGACAACGTAAGCAGATACCCTCCGGCCCACCCCACCGTGCAAAAGAAACAACCTGCGTTCAGTTTGCAAACACCCATAGGTTGCAATAAACTTTGTGAGGATTCAAAATCTAAATCCACAGATAACCTCTGCTTATAACAAGGTAAAATTGACTCCTGGACTGATACTCGTCACACTAGAGAAAAGCTTAGATGTGGTGCCTCAGTGCTCTCTCAGAAAAACCCATGGCACCATGTTTTACTGCAGGACAGCTGGAGCCACCCTTACAGACTTCACTTTACAGAGTGAGTGTCTGCGTAGTTGTGATTTTTGTGGCTTTCCACCTGCTCCCAGTCTTGGTTGATGTAAATTGTTAGTAACTCCAGCAGTAGATCCACTACTTGCTTTCTAAGATTATCCGAGGTAGGAGCATTTGGTTTTCCACTTATGACATTTGTTGCCATTTCATATAGGCTAGAGAAATATGCCCTTCTCCCTTCTTCCAGAACTGTCTCTTTAAATAAGGTGCATACTCCATGCAATAAAGATACATGTTTCACCCTGAGTAATGTACCATGTTGAACTGAAAGGATTGCATCCATACCCAGTAAGCAGATCCAGTGACATTAGTAGACCTGAAGATTGGCCCTCTTTCCTTTTTGGAACAGAAAGTCAGGTATGGTACAAAATCCACTCACAAAGTGTTTTTTTCTCTTCCCCCCCCC